>PVIH01001083.1:202761-263519 GCA_004025045.1 Sigmodon hispidus | reverse complement strand
ATTGTAGGATGGGAGGAGTCTCAAGACCAGGAGAGAAATCCTACCATCAGGAATAAGCAGGTAGGGAAACAGGTTGTAGTTATCTGGAGTCCCTCTGACCTGTGAGAGGTAGAATCAAGTCTTGCGACATCTTTGACTCCTTAAAGGTTACATGAAGTTTTAGTTTACAAAAAGAGATAGAAGTTTAGTTGTAGATATTTACTGTAATCTGTACTGAAATCCACATTGTAGAAAAAGCAGCTAGCTGTGGAGAGCTGCGTGTAGCCATACCTTAAAGATGGCGCTGGCTTCTGCCCTCCACCTTCTCAATGGTGAGTGGTCTCAGTGACAAACAATACCATATATGGCTAGGCTGAGGATCTGGCTTGCTTCCATGTACCTGGGCCTGTCGGTAGTACCTATGTGGCATACTAGGGTTGACTGCCCAGAGGCTATTTAGGCTGCGGGCGGGTTTCCCCGTGGTCAGAATGAGAGAGAATCAGAGAGAGAGTCAGTGAGAATCGGCCACAGTCAGAATCAGAGTCAGAAGTCAGAATCGAGGTTCCTGAATAAAACTGCTGAAAGAAGAGCCTGGTGTTGCATTTTCCTTGCTGTTGAGGTGGGCGTGAGACAGCTAGCAGGTGTCTGTAAAACAGCTAAACAGATTCACACCTTTGGGTCTTAGAAAAAGCTATAGCTTTGGGGTAAAAAGCATGAACTTTATTTCTTCTGTCCAGAAAGCTGGATATATAGATTAAACAGAGAAGTTTTTAGCTTGATGAGAAACATCTTTAAGTCTGTACTTAGAAGACAACTGTGAAGAGACACTATTACCATGGCAACTCTTATAAAGGAAAGCATTTAATTTGGGCTGGTTTACAGTTTCAGAGGTTCAGTTCATTATCATCATGATGAGAATTATGGTGACATGCAATCAGACATGGTGCTGGATTAAGAGCTGAGAGTTCTACATCTTGATCCACAGGCAGTAGAAGGAGACTGAGGCACAGTGGGAGTATCTTGAGCATATGAGACCTGAAAGCCCACAGTAACACACTCCTTCAACAGGCTACACCTCCTAATAGTGCAGCTCCCTATGGGCCAAGCATTGAAACACAGTCCCTCTATAGGGGGTATTCCTATTAAAACCAGCACAACAACCAAAAGAACTTCAAAATTTTGAGTTTCTGACTGATAATAGTAATCAGTGCCCTACCAGCTTAACCCAACTCATTGGTCAGTGTTAAAACTGAACTTTTGAAATCTTAGTGTATCAATAGCAATAGATAGGGGAAAGAAGGCTGAAACATTTCCCATCTTTTTTCCCCTCTACATCTTGAATCACTTTTTCTGCATTTACAACTTGCATTTACACACCTTAAAACATTTTCTTAGACCTTCAGAAATTACATAAGCTTTCAAAACCTCAGATCTTTATATACCTTAGAACACTTTCTTAGACACTTAAATCTTTCATATACTTTAAAACTTTTTCTTTTAAAAAAAATCATCATTTGGGGCTGGAGAGATGGCTCAGCGGTTAAGAGCACTGTCTGCTCTTCCAGAGGACCCAGGTTCGATTCCCAGCACCCACATGGCAGCTAACAACTGTCTGTAGTTCCAGTTCCAGGCAAACACCAAGGTAAATAAATAAATAATAAATAAATAAAGTTTAAAAAAAATCATCATTAAGAGATACAAGTAGTTATTCCTAAGAACAGTCATTGCAAAGCATGTTCTTTTGGTATACAGTTGTACCTGAAACCTGATTCTCCTGTAATATGAAGCCTGTTAGCAAGGTAAACCTGTCTCTTCTTCTTAACAAAAGACATTGTAAAGCTACAAATAGCAATACCAGATTTTTTCTCTTTTTTTTTTTTTTTTTTTTTACATATAAAGTGAACTAACCAGGTGACTGCAGCTTTTAAGAAGTATCTAGTTGCCTGCTGTTCCCAAGCTGACAAAGATATATTTGGGCTCATCATCAATGCCACGGAGATCTGAGATGGATAAATTATAGCAAGAAGTATAATCTAAACGAGCTGTGTATCAATATAATTCAAATGAGCTGTGTATCATTTATTTTTTTCAGTTTTTATTGTGTCCTTGAAAATAAAACTATAAAAGCATTTCCAACTTGATTCAAAATAAAAACAGGAACAAAAATGAAGTCAAAATGTATAATTCTCACTTGGTACCTGCTGCCTTTTAAAGTTTGGGCAAGCTGAAAAGTTTATTTTTTAACAGACAAAATAACCTTCATTTTACCTCCCTTCATTTATGTGTAACCCTACTACATTTTAAAAATTGTTATAAAGGCTTTACACTATTTCCAGATTTCAGATTTTGACAGTTTTAAATATGTGGCAAAAATATAATTAAAATTCAAATGTGATGGAATCAATGTTATGATAAACAAAGTTAATATCCTAACAAGAAATCAAGGAATCCAAAACATTTTGTGATGCTATCAAGTTATTAACTATACACAGAATATGTCCCCTAAAAAATGTACAAGTAGATCACTAAAGTCTAATCTGGTAAACATTTTTTCCCAATACAGAATATACTAAGTCCATTAGGGTAACAGCTGTCTGCCCAAAAATAATCTAATTATAGCACCCAGGGTCTGCTTTAATGCAAAATTAAATACTTGTTATTGTGGGGATAATCTATTTGTTTAAGCCAGGAGTTAACAATTTAGTATTACTCCAGTATATTACTCACTGCACAATAAATCTACTTATCATGGGTTTTTTTTTTATTTGTATCATGGGATACAAATACTTGATAATTTTAAATGGCAGACAACCATAAAATTACATATCTTTGATAGTATATGTTTTTTAATTACATTAGGATATGAACGGTATGAAATATCACCATAATACATCTCAAGATGTGGCCATACTGTACTAATCACTAGACTGTGCTCAATATTTACTGAATAAGTAATTATCTATTCTCAAATTATCCAGTATGTTTGTCCACAATAAGGGTTCAATAAATGTCTGTTGAACATACTGTCTATGTAAGAGGTGAGAAAGAAATGGGCCCTCATAGTTGGATGTCAAGTATAAGTAGAATTACCAGGGAAGGAGTGGTTAGATGTAAACTGCACATGGTATACAAGTAAATAAACTCAGATGTCAACAAAACAAACAGTTAAGCAGAAAATACTGGCACTAGAATAAACAAAGGCAAGACCTGTCAACACTGGCGTAAGTGGAACTGACTTTTAAGAGACAATCAAGAAAAACTTTTTATACTGGACCATACCTTTACCATCCAATTTAGTTTGAGACAGACCAAGAGAGGCACTGTTAGAGACTATGGCTGTCTTCCTTGATATTCAGACATCCTAGTTTCCAATAACTTATGGATCTGCCACCCGTGAGTCAATATATACCTGTTCATATTTAGGGATTAGTTTCCACAAGTACAAAGTTGAATTTCCTTTTATTTGACCTAAAATGCCTACTTTCAAACTTGAAGGGACTTCAATTATTCCATGTAGTTTTCGATAATTCTTTTATCTTTTCAGACCAGAGTCAAAATATTCGTACAGTATTCATACTGCAGCACCTTCCACCCACCCTTTGGTCGCTTGAACTGCCCTTCTTTGGTTCTTTTTTCTGCTTTCAGATCTTTCTTGAAGGGTAGTAAGCAGAACTGTACTGGGTATTCCAGCTGCAGTTTGGTCTATCATTGTCTACGCCGTGGTCTTCCAGTCGGTCTATTTCTAGGACTGTAAGATCTCCTGTAATTGTAATCAAAAGAGCGACTTCTTGATCTTCTCCTTTCATAACTTCAGCTCCGAGAACGTCTATATTGATCATAATCATCGTATCGTGAAGAGCTGAATACATTCCTCCCTTCCTTGGCTTTAATTTGATTTGGTGTCTTCCGATCCCCCTGTGCGAAATGTATTTCAATTTGACGTCCACAAATCCATTTTCTGTCCAAATTATGTAAAGCATCTTCAGCATCACGAACATCCTCAAATTGAACATATGCAAATCCTCTTGGATGTCGAGTGTAGAAATCAAGTGGAACATAAACATCTACTATTGGACCATAACGACCAAATTCCCGACGTAAATCTTCAGACCTGGTGTCGTCGACCACGTTCCTAATGAACAGAGATGTGTTGCGGGGGCGCAGGTAGCGGGACATGATGGCAGCGGGAGTATGGGCCGGCCGCACTAACGCGCTCAGCAAACCGTCCGCGGCTCCGGCAGCACACATCCGCGGCTCACATCCACTCCAAATGAGCTGTGTATCATTTAAAATGTGAGAGATTTACTCATTACCTAGATAATCATTCCAGGTTTTTGTGGTCTCCATAATGTTGTAGGATATTTGAGCAAACTATGTAAAGATATGTCACTGTTTTACCTTGCCTGCCTAAGGTACCTTATTGGTTTACTAAAGAGATGAATGGACAAATTCTAGTCAGAAAAGGTTAGGCAGAACTTCTGGGCAGAGAGAGGAACTTGGGATGAATCTAGGCACATGAGAGAGATGCCATGTGACATAGAAGGAGTCAGACTTACAGAATGAAAGAAAGGTAAAAAGCCATATGGCAGAACATAGACTAATAGAGATAGGTTAATTTAAATTATAAGAGCTAGCTGGGAACAAGCCTAAGCTAAAGGACAAGCTTACATAATTAATAATAAATCTGGGTTATTATTTGGGGGATTGTGGTCCCCTCCCAGAAAGTCTGACAATACTTTGTTTGGAGCAGAGGTACCAGGGCAGCATCAGTCTTTGGCAGCCAGGCCCAGGAGACCTGGGAGACTTTCCCTGAGGAGGATGAACTTAGGGGACTGACCTTATTTTGTCTAGAAAAAGTGGGGCAATTGACTGTCCATAGTTAGTCAATAATTTGGGAAGGGCTGAAACAGGGACTCTCTTGCCCAGTGGTTAGCATTACCACAATCCAGTTAGAGTCACCGCTGTCATTCCCCATTAACTTCTTTGAAGACCTTGAGTTCACTGTTAGAAGCTGGGGTCTCTGTCATAGTAAGCTTTTTTCTTTAAACATTTTATGTAATTGGGACATGGTAGTACACACCTTTAATCCAGAACTCAGGAGGCAAAAGCAGATAGATCTCTGTGAGTTTCAGAACAGCCTGTTCTGAGTACCAGGACAGCCAGGGCAACACAGAAAAACTCTGTCTAGAAAAACCAAACCAAAAGAAAAACAAAAAAGAAAACAAGTTAAATGCCTCATCTGTTTGAATATTACTACTATTAAGCATATCTTAGATAAGCAAAATTTGCTTGTTATTAGTTACTTGCTCTAGGCTTAACCTTGAAAATTCATAAAAGATATTAAATAAAACATTTTCTATAATTAATTACATTAGTACTTAGCATGAGTACAAGTATAGTGATGAACACAAAAACAATTTGACTATTTATAAGGTGACTGATAACTTACATGTTTTAATTATTTTAACAGTTAACAATAAGTTAGTAGTTTTTGTAAGACTAAGACTTTATATTTCATTGCTTTTAGGTTTAGCCCTGAAAATATCAATCTTTGAATTAAAGCTCTTTTAGCATTAAAATTTAATATAGATACAGTTCATAGGGAGAAAAGGAACTTTCCTGATCCTTTTGAAATACATCATTCCAAAATATAATAGTTTCTTATGTTTCAGTTTATCAAAATGGCTATAGCTTAAAGTTAGCAAAGATCAGGATGCTAGACACACATTCTTAAATCTTAATAGGTCTTAGATAAGAAAAAACATTCTCTAATCCAGTGATCCTCAACCTTCTCAATGTTGTCACCCTTCAACACAGCTCTCCATGTTGTGGTGACCCTCAACCACAGAATCACTCTCACTGCCATCTTACAACTGCAGTTCTACCACTGTTATCAATCAAAATGCAATGTTTTGACATGGAGACATTCCTATGCTACCCCTTTGAAAGAGTGTTTTGAATCCCAAAGGCTCAAGACCCATAGCCTGAGAATCTCTACTCCAAACTTTGACAGACTGCTTAGGTCATTGTCTTGTTGCATCATATGATAGAACTATACGAGTTTCTGGTGCTTAGTGCTTGGTGCTCAAATCTATAGCTCTAAATCTTTAGCCTTTTATTTACTTACTTATTTAAGATAATATAATAATAATAATATAAAACTTTTTATAAACTTAAAACAGCCTTATAAATAAGTCCTATAGCCTTATAAATTTAAATATTTTAAAAGCCATTCTTTGAAAATATCAAGATTTTTAAATTTAAATTTCCTGTAAAATTCCAAAATTTCTCTTAAAAAAGTTTAAAATCCCTCAACTATATTATTCTGAAATATCAAAAATAAAATATCTTTTTTATTTTAAGAGAGAAGATTCAGGGTAAACCATAATCTGCACAAGACAAAACGAAGCTCCAACAGTGCAAAAAAAAATTCAATGCTCAATATCTGGAATTCATTCATCCTCCTTCAGGACTTAAAGATCATTTCTCTGGACATACACTTGGCAGCATAGCCTGTTTTCTAGATCCCATCTGGCTTCATGAGTTCTTCATGTCTTTAAACCCAATACCTCTGTGAGACTATCTCTCTCTCTCTCCATTTGACTGCCAGCAAGGTTTGTTAATATATATGAAATCATAGAGGTAAAATTTTAATATCTTATTACCAAGCATTGTTTTTTAAATCCTATATTCCATAAGCCTTGTTTCCAGGACAGAACAGGAATTACACAAAAATCTATCCTATTTCAAATTATTTTAAAGACCTGCTATTGTCTCCTTGGTTGAACCATGCTATGTGTTCACCTTTAATCAAAATTTTGGTGAAGTCATATGATATCTGCTGGTTTTGTGCATGAGAAGACACACACACACACACACACACACACACACACACACACACACACACACACACATTACCAGGGCCACAGAGTTTATTCAGGAGAGTTGCCAGGCAAATACAGGAGCAGAGAATCAGGAGAAGAGATAGAGTGCAACGTGATGTCTCCTTTTAAGAGAATGTGTGGGCATGGATTTATGTAGCCATGCCTAGGAATGTGCCCTCCATACGTGGTGCATTCTTCCGGTGCCACGTTGACTTTACCATGTGGCATGCCAGGAATCCTTATATCCCACCCTTTTATGTTAATTATAAAAAGAAATCTGGGTTTATGTAGGTGGGGGCAGGGAGAAAATGGATTGGACCAGAACAGAGTGACGGATCTCAAGGAAGGCTGCTTCAAGCTGTCTTGAGAGCTAAGTTTGTCTTTTCTGGGAATTGTATTCTCTGGTGATTGGTCTGCTGGGATTTGTGGCTCATTTCCTGCAGTCTGGATGAGCCTAAGCCATGGAATGATAAATTCTAGTTTTCTGGAGCTTAGTAAAAAAAAACTATGAGTTAGTACGAGAACCTTGGGAAGTGATAATATAGTGGGTGTACTCTGTTAGGTCTGGAGATAGGAAGAGGTTAAAATGTCTCCTGTATTTTGTTTACCCTTTGCCCAGGGTTAAATGGCTTCTGGTTCCTTTCCTTTGGTCCTGGGAGGTGGAGGAAAAGGTCTGCTTTACCTGTATTAACTCTAAAAATGGTTCCTGGTTCCTTTTTCTAGTCTTCAGAGGGTGGCAGGTCAATTGTTTTCCAATAGTGAGATGGTTTCTGGATTTTTCCATTCTCCAGAAGTTGTGGTGGCTGGAGAGTTAGTCTGTGAGGGAAGGGATGGCTGAGGCAAAATACCTCGGAGCTTTTTGTTGATAACCATCTCGACTTTGGGTCTGAGAATCAGGCTGGAATGGAAAACTCAGAGAAGGGAATTTTAGAGAAATATGTCTAATGACACAAGGGTTCTGAATGTCCCACACTTGGTGGTCCACCTGGGACACTGGAAGGCTAGTGCTGATAGATTTGAACAGATAGCAAGGTGAGCAGGGAGTCAGCTAGAGAGCACCTGGGGGAGTCTGGATTCAGGCAAAATGTGACTAAGGGAAATGAAAGCTCTTACTTTTGCTAAAAAATTCCTTCCCATTAGGGGTATGGGGCAGGTTGGCATGACCAAAAATAAGTGTGTGATAGGCATATTGAAAATACAATTAAGTGGTGGCATCTGATGACACTTTTTACGACAATGGAGAGGTTAGAAAGGAAGAGAGACGAGACCTCAAAGCTCCTGCAGGACCAAGTATGTGGCTCCCAGTGTCCACGAGGAGATGCACTGCCCTGATACCATTATAACTACCCAAGGTTCCTTTTTTGCGATGATGGTCAGGTTAGGGAAGCCTTGGCAGCACCCATCACCCACAGCCAGGCCAAGAGATCAGCTGGGAGTGATCTCTGTGTAATGTCTCCCTGCCACATAGGGCTTGAGGACACTCACAGCATTCCCTTGATGGTACCCAGGACAAGGCCTGAATCACCTCTGTGAGGCTAGACAAGAGCAAGACAATAGACAGGCTGGCCACACTTAAAGTAGGCACTGGGTTCTGTTTGCCACAAGAGTAGGTGCAGGAGCTGGTCAGACAGCTTTTGCCAGCAGGAAATATCTTTTGGCGTATTTTTTCATCTTTCCAGTGGTACATCTTAAAAATGAGCCCTAAAACTTCTGCCTGTGGAATCTGCCTGTGGTCCCCTGTCAAGGTCTAAGTTTAGCTCTGATGTCAGGGATAGCTCTGGGTAAAAAAAAAAAAAAAAAAAAAAAAAAAAAAACGGATCATGAGAAGTTGCTTAGTTTCTCAGTGCTCTCAGGATCTAAGTTAGTATACTGTTAAAGTGCATTTGTGAGGCATTTAAAAACCTGATGAGCTTTACCTGCATGAATTCTGCCTCCCAAATTTGCCTTCACTCTACAGCCCAATTTTCTACCTGAGAAAGTTCTGACAAAGGAAACAAAGTATAAACTTTCACTATTCCATCTATGGCAGCTGCTTCCTACAGAGAGAGAACTGGATTAGGATTCTTACACCTTGAGAACGAGTGACTGGTGGGGTAAATGTAGCTGCCAGGTTTGAGTTCCAAACAAGGAAAAGGAAGAGTTGTAGGTGAGTATTGAGATTTGAAATGTGCAGGTTCCAGGGAGGATCTGATTGTGTGGCTAGAAACAGATGACAGAAGAACAGAAAGCCAAAAGGAAAGTTTAAAGTTGAGATATAAAAAGACATAGGGAAATTCTTAAAAACAGAAAGCTGGAAGAGAAGGTTTAGAGCTGAGATATAAAAAGAGAAAGAGAAACTCTTTCCATCTGCCCAAAAGCTTGCAAAAGTTAACTCCTGTAAAACATCAGGGTCAGTGACCCATTAGGTGGCTATTTTGAGTAATCTAAGGGTACTTAGGCCATTTCTTCGTGCAAAAATGAATAAGCGTAGTGGTGTCTAGGTAAGGCAAAAAGGCTAAGAAGCTGAGAGTCCTAGAGGTGAGAATGGAGAGATATTTTCTGCTGACTTATTCTCCATTATTGAGGCCCAGAGAGGGAGGGAACATGCCAAATCTGGGTCGTCACTCAGCAGAGTGGTCCCGAGGGGCAATGTAACTACAGCTAAGCAGCTCATCTGGTCTTAGAGTAGGCAGTTGGGACAATATCCAAAACCATGCCAGCTATCCCTAGACACCTGTCGGCATCTGGAATGGATGTCAGGATAAAGCCCAAACCAATGCAAGCCACCCCTAAAATCTCTCCAGTTCTCAGGAGTGTGCGCCAAACCCAGTACTAGCCACCACAGACAGACACTCATCAGTGTCACAATGGGAATCCAATGCACTATCAGTAAGAGCTCATCAGCACCCCATGATAGGCAACAAGTCTGTAGAAGTGGTCCCTCAGCCTTGGAGTTCAATAGTGAAGGTCTGGATTTAGAATATCAGTGAGTGAGTGGTCTGAATCTCACTGAGGACCTCCAGAAAATGTTAATCCCACTGGTCCAGAATAAGACCACGATTACAATTTAAAGCTAAATTTGAAGAAAGCTTTAATTAAATACAGACCAGGTAAATGGACTCTGGCCAGGTCTATCTCTGGATTCCCAGAAAATGGCCCCAAGTCACATTATGCAGAAGCTTAAAAAAGCAAAACCCATAGTTTACCAAATTTCCCATCAGGTTTAATCATGGTCAAGCATACATTCTGATGTATTTCCTGCCTAAGTTCTTCCTGCATACATTCAGTCAGGGATAATCACACATCCTATCATTATTTCCTACCCAATGTACCTTGTACACACATGCTATTAAGCACTTCCAATGCAGATGGATCAAGCAAATAAAAACTTATTCTTAACTGCAAACAGACATCTTATCCTGAAATGTATATTTTTTCCTGTTTTGGTCTCATACTACTCTCCACAATATCAAGCTTGATAGGAGTGAATTAAATACATGTTCACATTCTTGATAAGCTGAAAAAGCCCTCTTCTTATCCTTCTTAAAACATGCAATACAGACAGTCCCTGGCATTTCATACCTGTAACCCCAGCAGTTTGGAGATAGAGGCAAAAAGATTGCCATAAGTTCTAGACTTCCAGAGTCCACATTGCAAGTTTAGGGCTATAAATGAGGGCACAGTGAAATCAATACACTGAACCTCTCCACGTGTAGAAAGAAAAGTTTATTGGGGATCAAACTGACAAGGCCATCTCTTGGGGGAGGGGCAGAAAGAAACAATATGGCAGGATAGCAAGAAAATTTTATTTGAGTTAGGTGGATTGGACTCTGAATTGATACAGGCTGTTAGGACAAATTAAGAACTAGATGACCTTGTCCTAGGTAGTGACTTTTGGGGTCAGATTTGAGGAGTCTTCTGATGAATGGAAGTTAGGAGATCCTGAGCTAGCACTGCTGGCAATGTCTTAAACTGAAGGACTCTGGGTAAGAGGGGGGCCTGCTTTGGACCTAGCAAGGGCCACCCAGGACTATAGAGAGAGATCTTGTCTTAAAAGACAAAAAAACAGGGAGATAGGAGCTTTAGTCTAGTCAGTAAAGTACTTGCTTAGCAAGCAGAAGGTGAGGCCCTGAGTTTCATGCTAGTGTTGTATAAAATTGACTGTAATAGTGCATCCTAGTAATCTTGACACTTTCTACTTGACCTTCTGTCAAGGTAGAGGCAGAAGTATCCCAAATTCAAACCATGATGAACTACATGAGATTTGATCTCATAAATGACAAAAAAGGGGTGGAAGAACAGAATAGTAGTATGGCTCTTAACATACAGAAAACTGTGGGATCCACTCCTAGGAGAACAATGAATATAAGAAACCAATTATGGAGCTAGACATCCTCAGTGGTAAGAGCATGCACCATTGGCTTGGATTGATTCTGTCCCTAGCACCCACATATAGTGCACATATACATATTTGTGAAAAACACCCATGTACATATAATAAAATAATTATATATTTTTAAACCACAGAAACTATTTATGTGAAAATCATTTAGCCTAGTGTGGTGGTGCATAACTTTAATCTCAACCCTCAGAAGGTAGAAGCAGATGGATATAGAAGCAGGTAGATTCAGAACCTAGGCCATCCTGGTCTATACAGTGAATTCTAAGATACCTAAAGCTACATAGTGAGACCCTGTCTCAGAAAACAAAATTTAAAAAAAGAAAAGAATTTAGGATTGCCGTGGTGGTGCATACCTGTAATCCCAAAACTCAGAACTTCATTTTATCTTTGAAAAATAAAGAAAAAAGCTTTCTGATTTCTCTTCTTCACTGTGTTATAGTGTTTCTGACCCCTGGGAGAAGGACTTAGACTTAATCCAATTATAAATAAAAAATTTATTGATTAGCTGCTGGCAGGACATCAACCTTAAAGCCAAATCTCAGAGATGCCGTGAAGGAGGGATTTAGGGAAGGTTTTTTAAAAGGAAAAAACCACAAGAAAGCCATCATTGTTTTTTGTAAGCAAGCAAAACTTGGTCTTGGCAACTCAAAACAATTTTTGAGTATCTGTGCACACAAGTTACAGAAGTCAAAAAAGCAGTTAGTCACCTCATAACAAGTAGATGGTCATGGCTATATGTTTAAGTTGGAACTTATCTTTTAGGGACAGTTGTCAGAGATAAACAGGCAGGGTTACCACAAAACAGAGCTTCTTTAGCCATCACAACCATGGTGGGAAGTTGTACCAATACATTCATCTGTTTTTCATCTTCAATGAAGTTTGCATAAGTTACATAAACTATTCATTACCTCCCCATGCTGTGTGTATGTGTATGAGTGTATGTGTGTTTTCTTAAGTCACTTTGTACATGTGAAGGTCAAAAGACAATCTGCCAGAGTTAGTTTTCTCCTTCTACATGTGGGTCTTAGAGATTAAACTGGAGTTGTCTTGGCAGCAACTGTACTCACTGAACTGTCTCACTGAATACAGCCCTACACTAGCTATTCAGTGCTTTAATATAAAACAGGCTTTATGTTAGATGGTTTGTAAAATAGTAAACTAAGTCTAGTGTTCTGTTTTCTGGGGTTGGGGAGCAAGGACAGGGGAGCCAGGGGTTGATCTTCAAGCTGTTCCTGTGCTAAATCACAACAACAACCTGCAGCCTCAGCTCATGTTCTTTATCCCAGGTTGGCCCTAAATTTGCTCTCTACCCTGGTTGATCTTAATTTGGCAATCTTTTTACCTCAGCCTTCCAAGCAGTTGCAGTTCCAGACCTGCACCACCAGGCTAACTAGTGTGAACTATTCTAAGCATGACTGAGGCAGGCTGTTTTTCTATGGTGTTCTGTAAGGTTAGATCTATTAATTGTCATTTGAGGCAGGATCTTGCTATGCATAATATAAACACATAGACACATTTTACCAGTGTATCTCCTCTTTGGGAAGAAAGTGTTGTGCAAGTAGAAGAAATGAAGCCCACACCTTCTGATTTTAGCTGAAAGACTTGCTGCTTTTGGAAAGCCAAATGTGAGTACCTCTGAAGCAAACTGAAAATTATAAAAGTAAGTTAAACATCAAAGAAACAAACTTTGTATGACTTAGATTTTCTGAACAATTTTAAAATCATTAATTTTACTATTGTTAATATTAGATAACTGTTTAAAAATAATTTAAAGATGATTCTAAATTCTATCTTTATAAAAGGTTTAAATATACATATATAATCTTTCATTTAAAAATTTACAGTACTGATTTATGATAGGCAAGCATTCTACCTCAGTCCTCATCACTTTTTACAAAATGTTAAGACAGCTGAAGGGACCTATAATTAGCACAAGACATCTCAAGACCAAGTTCTCAACAAAAAGAAATTCTATTTGCAAAGAGCAGAAATTAAAGACAAAGACAGGAGACAGAGGATAAGAGAGAAGGGGGAAAGGGATATTTGTCTTTGAGGGACAAAGAACTGCCTCTGGATAGAGAGGAGATAAATGTGATCCATAGGCAAATAGCCTATAAAGGTAAACAAGAAAACCTTGGTGGCTATCTTTGGGAATATAACTTAAAGGTTTTATAGAAAGGCAGAGGGAATGGAGGAAAAGGGTAAGGCCTGCCAGAGCCATGTTTTCCATGGTCAGGACAGCTAGATTCCCTTCAACAGTGTTTCACAAGGTTGAGTAAGCTGGCCTTGAACTTGAAATTCTCCTGCCTCAGTAGAAAAACTGGAATTATAAATCTGATATTCAGTAAAATCTTCCCTCCCTTAACTTTGTCTTTCTTTGTAACAGGGTTTCATATATGTAGTCCACACTGATCTTAAACTCCTGGTCCTTCTTCCTCTACATCTTCAGTTCTGGGATTACAGATGGAATACATCTAATTTAAAAGTCTAGGGGGGGGGTTGGAGAGATGGCTCAGTGGTTAAGAGCACTGGCTGTTCTTCTGGAGGTCATGAGTTCAATTCATGGTGGCTCACAACCATCTGTAATAAGTTCTGGTGCCCTCTTCTGGCCTGCAAGCAAAACACTGTATACATAATAAATAAACCTTTAAAAAAAAGTCTGGAGGGGCAGGTTGGATTTTTTGTTATTTTTATTTGATTGGTTTGGTTTTTTTAGTTAATTTCCCAAGGTATTTAATTTTTTAAATTTTTTTCCTTTCTTTTTCTTTTTAAAACTTATTTTAAAAGTTTTTTTTAAATATATACATCTGCTACCCTCTTCCTTCCTCCCAATCTCTCCCAGTCCTTCCTCAGCTTCTCTGTAACACTCATTTCCCAAGGAGAGCCAGGAGTTCCAAGGTAAGTCAGTTCAGTCTGGCATATCAAGTTGAAGTAGGTTTGAGTCCCTCCTCCCAGTATCAAGGCCTCTGTAGGAAATGGGCTCCAAGATGACACAGGAACATAGTCTGATTCTACTCTAACAGGCTCCACAAACTGCTCAACCATTTGACAGTTGTCTACCTTTGGAAGGTTTAGTTCCTTTCCATGAAGGTTCCTCAAAGGATTGTTTCTGATTCAGTGAGCTCCTAGTAGCTCGGATCAGCTTTCATTGTGGGTCTCCTCCTTATGATCCTGATCCTCTTGCTCACATACTTTCCCCCTTTCTCTTCAGCTAGACTGGAAGTTCACTGAATCAGAAACCTCTGCCTCTGTCTTTAACTCCATTCATTGCTGGCTGAAGTTTCTATAATGACAATTAGGGTAGTCATTCATTTGATTATAGGGGAAGTTCTGTTCAGGCACCCTCTCCACTATTGCCTGAAGTCCCAGCAAGGAACATCTTGTGGGTTCCTGGAGGTTTCCTCAGCACCAGATTTTTTTTTTCTAACCCCACAGTGATTCCCTCTATCAAGGTATCCATCTCTTTTTTCTCCCTCTTTGTTGTTCCTCTCACCCAACCATGTCCTTCTCTCATGATTTGTTTCCACCTCTCCTTGGTCGACACCTGTTTTTTAATCCCAATTTACTCAAGAGATCTTCTCTATTTCCCCTTTCAAGGAGATCCTTGGATGTCTCTCTTAAATTCCTTCTGTTATCAAGAAGGGATTGTGGATTGATTGCAGCCTGGATATTCTTTGCTTTTTGTCTAAAATCCACTTATGAGTGAATACATACAGTCTATCTTTCTGGGCCTGTGTTACATCACTCAGGGTGATACGTTCCAAATTCAGTAGGGATGGAGAGATGGCTAATCAGTTAAAAAATTTTCTATAGCCACTGCTGCCCCTTATCCTCTCCTCCCAGTCCTCCCTCAGCTTCCTCCACCTCACCCCCCACCTATTACGCAGGGGAGCAAGGACTCCCAAAGTGAGTCAATCAGTCTCTAATATCCAGTTGAAGTAGGACCTAAACCTTCCCCCCAATTATCAAGGATGAGGAAAGTGTTCCTTTGTAGGGAATGGATTTCAAGAAGTCAGTTCATACAACAGTAGTAAACTTTAGTCTGACTCCAAGAGGTTCCACAAACTGACCACACCATTTGACTGTCATCTACATTCAGATAGCTTAGTTTTATTCCATGAAGATTATTCAGCTGTCATTTCAGAGTCAGTGAGCTCCTAACAGCTCAGGTCAGCTTTCTCTATGGGTCTTCTTCTCATGATCCTGATCTCTTTGCTCATATGATCTTTTTTTCTCTTCAGCTAGACCAGGAACTCAACCAATTGCTTAGCTATTGATCTCTAAATCTGTCTCTATTAGTTGCTGGATTGTGGTGATATATTTTATATTTAATAAAATAAGTCTGGAATATCAGAGAACAGATTCACCCACAATCAAGTCAGGACGGGCAGAGAGTGGTAACTCAAACTTTTAATCCTAGCACAGGAAAGACCAGTAATGGTGACCTATGCCTTTAATTGCATAATTCTGGAGACAGAGATCTTTCTGTGTTTCTGTGAGTTCAAGGCCTAACTACCAAATAGTAGTAACTCACATCTTTACTCTTAACTCTAGAATATGATACAGAGTGGAACCAGAAGTGAAATAATTGGGTGAAGAAGATATTTAAGGCAGGCTTAGTCTGACAAAGATTTATTCTGTAGAAGTGATGAGGAGTGAGACTGAGGAAGCTGGAAGATAGCTTTTACCCTGAGAAGTTGGCTGGGTGAGAATTGATATCTCTGATATTTTAGCATTTACCCCAATATCTGGTTCTGAGTTTTCATTAAATACAAACTAGATTTCTATTTTACTTGGTGTTCAACTTTGGGGCACAAATTTCCCAAAAAAACATTTGCCAGCCAGAGCAACATGTGGCCAAAGGTTAATTATCAGCTGCCTGGGTTTTCTGTTTTGAGTTAGTGTCCAGGCTTAAGCATAGGCAGCCATATGTGATTCTTATTCACTTTTATCTGGGAAAGTTTTTAGACAGTGGTCTCTTTCTCCTGGTGGGTTGTAGGGTTTTTTTTTTTTTCTCCTATTTTTGGACTCTTCCTTGGGCTGCTATCACACTAGGTAGCTGCCCCACTTCACAATCTTCTAAATCATCAGTGACAACAAGTTTGGCTAGTAAATCAAATTTTTTAAGAAGGGGGAATTTGTTTAAGGCAATGGAAGGTGTTTGGTCTTTTTGTGATCTTACTCTAGATAATTTGATATTGGAACCAGTAAAGGAAAAGATAAATAAAGTAGATGGGATTATCCTCATAATGTTAATCATATTGTTTATTATGAATATTAGTTTGATTATTTCTGTTTTATCATTTAAAAAGTCAATTAATATGAATACTAAGAAGGAAGTCTTAGAAAAGTCTGTTAAGAGAGAACACAAAGATATTCAGATTCAAACAGAGAAATATAAAGAACCAATCACAGCATTGTCTTCTAAGATTACACAAAACAGCTTAAGGTTATCAAACAGTCAACATTAATATATCCAGTAACCTTAAAGAAATTGCAAAATAATAAAAATTGTACAGAAGTTAGTTGGGCTCTGTTACAAATATTACAATTAAGAAGAGTTAAGGCAGCAACTGTTACATATGGTATGTACTCACCATTTGTAAAACAAATGCTAAATGTAACTGGATCACTCCTAAGGACTGGTTAGATATGGGAACTGCTGTTTTAGATGTTGGGCCACTTTTGCAATGGGAAACATGGTGGAAGGAGAAGGCTAAAACAATAGAACAAATAAACAGAGCCTGAGGCAAAGAAGTCTCCCAAGACCAACTTCTTGGGCAAGGTTATTATCCTATAAACAAAGGCAAACATTATATGATGAGAATATTCTGGATTTATGCCATATAGCAGCATTAAATGCTTGGGATCAGATTGAAGAGATAGGAAAGAAAACTAAATCTTTCACAAAAAAATTTCAAAGCCCCCCCAAACTTTTACAGACTCTTTGTAGAGATTAACTTGAGCAGTAAACAAAATGGTACTGTGTAGCGGGAAGTCCAAAGTTATGCAGATAAACTGCACTGGAGTGCTGAGCCGGGCAGAGCATGGTTGACTCGGGGGGAAATGACAAAAGAAGGATGAGCCAGAAGACAGAAGCGGATGCGTGTCGCTGGAAGAGTGGCATGGGGTAGGAAGGACCATGCGGCTGGGACTGCTCCTGCTCTCCACGGATCGCTCCTGCTCTCCATGGATCGTTCGTGCTCTCCACTGTGGGGATCACTCCTGCTCTCTGCTTCTCCGCCCTCTTTCTACCTTTTCTCCTCCTCCCCTGGAAAAATCCCTGTTGTGTAAGTAACTTTTAAATAAAAAACCTTATTTAGCATATATTTTATGGTGGGTTAGTAGCACAATAATTGGCGGCCCGATGTGGTGCTGATTCCACGAAACCCGGCTGGGTTCCTCAGTCTCGGAGCGAGCGGCTACTTTGGTTTCAGGACTTGCTCCCAGCCACACACGCTCGGATCTCCTGAGAGACCCGATTGAGCCAGTTATGGTGGCACAGTAAGATTTGTTGAAGGAAACAAAGGCTGCATGAGGCACCTGTACTGCCGCTGCTGATCGCAATTGCAACATCCGCTGGCCGTAAGTCCTCATTACATCTGAGTAAGGTAATTTTTTTTCTTTTCTTTTCTTTCACAATGTCTGACTAAATAAATGTTCAGAATTTTACCCATTTTTTCACAATGGTGATAGAGGATTATTTTCGGGATTATGCATTTGGAGGCTATCTCAACCCAGGAGTTGTTTTGCTTTTTTGTGTGATAATATGCTTTATACCTAACTATTTAAAAGGATCACAGCATAGAGATGAACACATTCCCCATAGAGGGTATGAGGCTAAGGTGTGTGACATGGATGAACATATTAAGACAATTAAGAAGCTCATTGCCTCCATAGAGGAGAGGTCTACATTCGTTAGAGAGGAATACAGAGCTTATATTGATGAAAAATTTAGGAAACTGGATCAGAAAGTACTAGAACATGTAGATGTGGGGAATGAGAGAATTTTCCACTCTATAAAATTGTTGGAGAGATCATTTATAGAGGACTTTAAAACACTGGAAAAGACCATTACTGCTAGGTTACAAAATCATGAGGGTCGTATGGAGATTTTAGAAAAGGATTTTGAGGCAACATCTGCTCAAAACAACCCAGAGCCCCCTCTTAAAAGATGCTGCAGTAGGGAAGGTGCCCCACCTAGAGTGGTTACAATGAGGGGACTACCCCCTACTACTCCAACTCTATTCCCAGTTGTGGCAGAGACCAAAAAAATCACAATCACATGGAAGGGCTTCAGACAACATGGGATATACTGATAAACCTATCCACATGAAGGATCTAAAAACAATAAAGGAAGCCAAAGTGACATATAGCATACAATCATCTTTTGTGAAGCAATACATAAATTCATGGTCAGCACAGTATCGGGTAATTCCTGATGACTGGAAGAATTTGGCAACTGCAGTGTTGAACGATAGTCAAAGCTTGCAGTGGAGGAATTGGTTTAGGGAAGAGGCTAAAGCCTTGGAATCTCTAGATCAAACTGGGAATGTTACCATCTCCAAGGACCAAATCCTTGGGGAAGGCCAGTTTGCTGATGTATCAATTCAGGCTACTTATGAGGACCATGCTCTGTTGCTGTGCCGTACTGCTGCCTTAAATCCTTGGAAAAGGGTTTTAGACCCAGAACAGAGAATTGAGTCATATACTCAGATTAACAAGGTCAGAAGGAGTCTTATACAGACTTTTTACAGAGGTTGACTCAGGCTGTAAATACAGCAGTGTCAGATTCAGAAGTTCGGAAACAATTGATACTCTCTTTGGCCTTTGATAATGCTAATATGACATGTAAGAAATTGATCATGCCATTAAAGATCAAAGGTGCACCCATAGAAGAATAGATTCAACTTGCAATTAGTGTTGAATATCTACACTCTGATGAAGAGAATTAGGTAGGACAAGCCATTGCTAATGTTAAGGTGAGAAATCAAAGCATTATTTGTTTCAATTGTGGTAAGCCAGGCCATGTAAAGAGGAATTGTAGGCAAGGCATATATGGAAATTCTCCCAATCCCAGTAGTGAATTAAACAGAAGGCTACTACCTCCTGGACTATGTAGGAGATGTAACAAAGGCAGACATTGGACAAATAAGTGTAGATCTATAAGAGACAAAGATGGCAAGCTTTTAACATCGGGAAATGTAACTCGGGGCTTCCCCTGGGAAGCCTCCAAGAGTCAGACCTCCAAGCCAAAAAAGGTTCAGTCATATCCAGTCACGTGGAAGAGCAGTTTCCTCAGAATGAGTAACAAATCCCAAGCCTGAAAAAGTAGACCATGTAGCCATAGACAATAGATCGCCTTTACAAGAGAAGTTGATGGTATCCAGTAAACCAATAAAACGCATATTTTGGCAGACCTCCATAAATGAGCAAAGATCAAAGTTGACAATAAGAATAGACAATATTTTTATACAGGGCTTAGTCAACATGGGAGCCGATGTTTCGATCATAACTCCACAGGCGTGGCACCCCAGGTGGCCTCTGAAGGAGGTAGACGTTCAATTTTTAGGTATTGGGACATTGTCTCAGGTAAAACAGAGTGTGAGATGGCTCGAATGCATAGGACCAGAAGGACAGAGAGGAAGATATAAGCCATATATGGCCAACATAGCAGTGAACTTATGGGGTCATGACCTACTACAACAATGGAACACTCAAATTAAGATCCCCCCAGGCTTAAATATCAACCAAAGACCCAATTATGGCCTTGAAAGCAATACCTCAAGAGGCTATGCAAAACAGCCTCCGGTTATTGAGGTTGCACAACAGTGCAGTCTCAAAGCTGCAGGTACCCCAAAGACACTAACAGCCCTGCCTTTGAAATGGTTGACAGACAAACCTATTTGGGTCCAACAATGGCCTTTGACAGAGGAGAAATTGCTAGCCCTAGAACAATTGGTACAGGAGCAGTTACAATCTCAGCATATTGAAGAATCAACCAGCCCATGAAATTCCCCCATATTTGTGGTCAAGAAGAAATCTGGGAAATGGAGAAAGGTGGCAGATTTAAGAGGAATTAATAAGGTGATCCAGCCCATGGGCTCCTTACAGTCTGGTATACCTTTACCTTCTTTGCTACCTAAAGGATGGCCTATTGTAGTTATTGATCTGAAGGACTGGTTTTTTTTTAACCATGCCTCTACAAGAACAAGATAAAGAGAAGTTTGCTTTCACTATACCTACTTTCAATAATGCACACCCAGTAAAAAGGTACCAATGGAGGGTCCTTCCACAAGGGATGTTGAATAGCCTCACCCTATGCCAATATGTTGTCCAACAACCATTAGAAGTGATACGCAAACAATTCCCACAATCTATCACTTACCATTATATGGATGATATATTGTTAGTGGACCCAGACATAAACACCTTAGAAAGATTGTTTGAAGAAGTGAAGAAGGTGTTGCCTGATTGGGAACTTCACATTGCCCCTGAAAAGATACAAAGAGGGGATTCTATCAATTATTTGGGATATAAAATAGGCTTTCAAACAATTAGACCTCAGAAGGTACAACTTAAGAGGGACAGATTGAGGACACTTAAAAATTTTCAGAAACTACTAGGGAATATCACCCACATATGACCAGTTATTGGTATTAAAAACTATGAACTGGTTCATTTGTTCAAAACTTTAGATGGAGATAAGGATCTGAACAGTCCCAGGGAATTCTCTGCTGAAGCTGAGAAAGAATTAGCATTGGTGGAAAAGAGATTACAAGAAGCACATGTTAATTGTATAGACCCAGACCTTGACTGCATCCTGAGTATTTTGCCTTCTGAATATTCCCCTACAGGAGTCATAATGCAAAGAGAAAATATTATATTAGAATGGATATTTCTGCCACATAGACCAAATAAAAAACTGAAAACATACATCGAAAAGATTTCAGATCTGATCTTCAAAGGAAAATTCAGGCTTTGACAATTGACTGGAAAGGATCCGGCAGAAATTGTTGTACCTTTGACCAATGAGGAAATTGATCGATTATGGGCAGACAATGAACCTTGGCAAAAGGCCTGTAGTAGTTTTCTGGGGGAGATTAATAATAAATATCCCCGAAGCAAAAGGATTCAGTTTATAAAGAAAACTAATTGGATTTTCCCCATGTGGTACAGGATAAACCTATTTCTGGAGCTACTAAATTTTTTACTGATGCAAATAAAATGGGAAAGGCTGGTTATAAATCAGAAAACTTCAGTAAGGTGACACAGAGTCCTTATGATTCTGTTCAGAAGGCAGAACTGTATGCCATTATTATGGTGTTATTGGATTTTACTGGACCTCTTAACCTGGTAACTGACTCTCATTATGCAGAAGGTGTTGTATTTCATATTGAAACTGCTTACTTTATTCCTGATGATACAGAATTAACCCTTTTGTTTGTACAGCTACAGGATATCATCAGAAACAGAACACATCCTATGTATATAACACATATCAGGGCTCATTCAAGCCTTCCTAGCCCTTTAGCACAGGGTAATGATGAGACTGATTGGTTATTAATAGGGAATGTGGTAGAAGCCTCAGAATTTCACAAGAAGCATCATGTCAATAGCAAGGGATTAAAGAAGAGCTTTCCCAGCACTTGGCATCAAGCCAAGGAAATTTTGCAAAATTTTGACAAGTGTTCCCTTTACAATCAACCATCCTTACCCACTGGAAGTAATCCTAAGGGTACAAGGAGCAATGAGATTTGTCAGATGGATGTGTTTCACTTCCCGGAATTTGGTAAGATGAAATATGTTCATAATACCATTGACACCTTCTCAGGAATGCAGTAGGCTACCGCCCTGAGTTCTGAAAATGCTAATGCAGTACTCACTCATCTTCTGGAAGTCATGGCCATATTGGGAATTCCTGATCAAATTAAGACTGACAATGCTCCAGCATATGTTTCCCAGAAAATGAAGCAGATTTTTGGGTATTATGAGATAAAGCACCTTACTGGGATACCACACAATCCCACTGGACAAGCAGTTGTGGAAAGATCCCATTGCACCTTGAAAGAGATGCTTCATAAACAGAAAGGTGGTATGAAAAAACCTAGGGAGAGATTACATAGTGCCTTGTTGATATTAAACTTTCTTAGTGCTGATGAGAAAGAAACTTCAGCTGCAGAGAAACACTGGGTAACAGAAAAGACTTCTGAGTTGAATCAACCTGTTTATTTTAAGGATGTACTAACTTCAGAATGTAAGCCAGGGTGTGTGCTTTGTTGGGGTAGGGGTTTTGCTTTTTTTTTTCCACAGGAAAAGAGAAAATATGGGTACCAACAAGATTAATAAAGAACCGATTCAAAAAGGAGAACTCTCCTGAGGAGAAGGAGTAATGGCTCGTCTACTGATAAGACAATTGGATATGTGGTAAGGAATATTCATTTAACTAAGGTGGGGCAGGGTCTTAATTTTGTTTTCACAGAAGAATGGATACAACCCTCTTCACAAAGCTAAAGGGATGCTGAATGCTCAGACTTCTGAAACGTTATAAGGACAACAGGGGATTACAAGGACACCTGACACTGACAGGTGCTAAGGGTAATTTCTCTATTCTCACAACTGAACATCTATATCTAATGATTATGTATTTATGTATATAAAGGAGGTCCTAGCTTGGTAACAAAAAAGGCTGGCTTTGGGGGTGGAGCAAGTGGCTTTCTCCCTCTCTAAACCCAAGCATATTGGTAAATAAAACTTTAGAGACTCTGTCTCACATCAGAAAAGCCACCTGAGGTGAGACAGAAAATAGATGAAATATATAAGAACCAATATTATCTCATTTTTATTTTAAATCTTAAATCTTACTTCTTTCTGCTTTTCTTACTCTCTTAATCTAAAAATCTTATCTGCACACAATTCTTTCTGTTGGTTCAATATCTTCAGTTAATAGTATTCATTGGATTCCCCACTATAAAAAATAATTTCTCCTACCAGCACTCTCCAAGGCATCCAGAAGGAAGATTGGGACCCCACCAAAAAAAAAAAGGGAGAAAACGAAAGGCCTTTGAGACAGAGAAAGAAGGAACCTGCTGTATGTCACTCAGTGATCACTTCTGAGGTATAGACCCATCAGTACAGTTTTAAAATAGTTTCATATCATATTTTTAACAAGAATTTCAGATGGACTCACTCAGTACGATGAGAATGGTTGTAGATGTTTGTGAAATGGTTATATATATGTTTACAGTTACTTCATTAGGACTTAACCATTGTTTAGTTTACAGGACCCCACAGAGATACTGTCGCCCACAGGACAGAATGAAGCAACTTAATGAAAGAACTACGTCCCTTTCCTGATAAGTTGGCCATCCAAGGGAGGGTTATGGTCAATTATCATTTTGATATGATGGTTATAAATTAATCTTGGGTAGAGGATAGAATGATATTATAGATGTAGGAATTTAAAAAAGAGAGAGAGAGAAAGAAGGAAAAGGGAATAGACAGGAGATCATTATACTTCCAAACAACTATTAACCAAAGGATGTATGAAAAATGAATCACCATGGTACAAATGTTTGTATATTGATACAAATGGGAAATCAATCTATATGTTTGATTGAGATAATATGTATATTGCTACAAAGTTGAATGTATAATTGCCTTAATTTGCACGTGTCTACCTCTGTTTAAAATATTTTGCACTTTGATGTGTATTAAGTACATTGCCATTTCCATAATGCAATTTCTACCTCTAATTATTCATGCTAGTCATAACATTTGTTGTAACATATACACAAGTTGTTTTATATAACTCTGTTAACATATTTTGTATAATAATATATAGTTAGGATATTGTTGTCTTTTGATATGAAATGTGTATTGTGGTCATTATTCATAAGATTGTTATACTTGAAATTATTATGGAGGAGCTGTACACTCATTTTGGAATACCTATTTTTACAATGTTAGCTTCGCTTTCTTGGTTGATTGGGATTGCAGATTATGGTTACTCAGATATGCCACCTAATAGTCAGGGTACTCAAGATTTTTGGAAACATGTTAGAATATACCAGGTAGATAGGCGTCTTCAACTACTTCATAGACCGAGAGAATATGGCATTCAAGATTTTGTTATCTCAAATTTGGCCTTGAGAGACATGACAACTCCTGGCATCACTGTTCCTTTCTCAAGTTGGTGTTGAGCATCACGGACATCTTACAAAAAGATTGTCTTGTTTGGCAAACAATGGCCTGAGGGGCAATGTGGTGGAATATTCTCTGTACGATATAAATAAATAACTGTTTGGACCCATGCAGGGCACCATAGAAGTGGGTGGAGAATCAGAGGCAGCCAGGTAGGAAGAAGGGGTGGAGTTTACTAGTCACCATCTGTCCCCCGAAGAAGAAGCATGTAGGAATTCAGGTGAGCCACAGGCTGCAAGCCACGTGGTGGGTAGATTCATGGAAAGGGGTTGATTTAAGAAGAAAGAGCTAGCTAGTAATGTGCTTAAGATATGGGCCAAGCAGTGTAAAGTATATCAGCGTGTGATTCATTTCTTTTGGGGGACAAAAGACGAGGGCGCGCGAACCAGGTTCCAAACCGCCGACGCCACACGTGTGCCAGGTCATAAATCTCCGGACCCAAACAGGCCGGGAAAAACTTACTACAACAGGGCAAAGAACAGCACTTGCCCTGACTGCTGTCAGCGTGCCCACTATCCGAAATGGACGAGCAGGATGAAGGATAGAGACTGCCGAAGCCTGCCTAGACAGGATAAGACAGTTCTACCAAAAAAAAACCCTGCTTCTATGGAGACTTGTCAGATATCATAGGCCCATAGCCACAAGGATGGATGCTCCCATTGTACAGAGAAGTGGTGGATGACTGTCCATGTAGTTAACTGTCATTGTCTTCTCCTAAATTATGGAAGTTACTTCATCATGCTTCCAACTTCAGGTATATATTTTCCTTCTCAGGTCTCGATGGTGTTGAAGACTGGATAGTTCAGATTGTTATTACTTCACACCTCAGCAAGGACACTCAGGTGCTAGAACTTTATTGTTTGAGATAAACAGCCTTGAAGCAATCCCTGTTCATTTCCTCATATAAACACTTTAGACATTAAATTGCACTTTGTATTTGTTGTTTGTTAGTGGTAGTTTGATTTCAATTATGTTAGTACCTTTCTTTTCCCCAGACACTGCCTTATGATGATCCCTATAGTATGTAGTTTTATATTTAGTTTAGAACCCTCTTATTTAGATAGAAGGGAGAGATGTAGTGGGAAATCTGAAGCTACGCAGATAAACTGTACTGGAGTGTTGAGCCAGGGGGAGCATAGTTGACTCAGGGGAAAAGACTAAAGAAGGATGGGCTGGAAGACGGAAGCGGACGCGTGTTGCTGGAAGAGTGGCATGGGGTAGGAAGGACCATCCAGCTGGAACTGCTCCTGCTCTCTGCGGCACAGATTGTTCCTTCTCTCCAGGAACTGCTCCTGCTCTCCACGGATCGTTCTTGCTCTCCACGGATTGCTCCTGCTCTCCACAGATTATTCCTGCTCTGCACTGTTGGGATCACACCTGCTCTCTGCTTCTCCGCCCTTCTCCTACCTTTTCTCCTCCTCCCCTGGAAAAATCCCTGTTATGTAAGTAACTTTTAAGTAAAAAACCTTATTTAGCCTATATTTCATGGTGGATTAGTACCACAATAATAGTGTATTCAGAAGCTATATGAATAATAATTGAATCACTGGCTTTTGAGAATGCTAACTTACAATGTAAAAGAATAATAAGACCATTAAAAACAATGTTCAGCACCCTTGGAAGGTTGGATTTGTGGGACAATTAATTTAGAGCCTTATATCTGTGATGATAACTGGATAGGAGAGGTTATTTGCAAAAATTAAAAAAATCAAAGTGTTGAATGTTATAATTGTAGAAGATAAGGTCATATAAGAAGAGATTATAAACAAGACATTTCCAGAAACAGTGTCTTTGTTAGGAATAATCTTAAGAGAATATCCCACCCTTCTGAAGTATACAGAAAGTGTGGGAAAGGGAGACATTGGAATAATAAATACAGGTCAACAAGAAACAGAGAAGGTAACTTTCTGCCTTCAGGAAATGCCCCAAGGGGGCTTTGAAAAGTTCCTATATCAAATCAAATTCAATCTTACCCTACTATCATAAAGGAAATATCTTCCCAAAACAATTAAATTTTTATTCTAAAAATAGTAGTACACTGGATGATAAAAAAAATCTATAGAAAAGAAAAAAAGTCAGGAAAAGTTATAAAGCAAATATTTTGGCAAGCTTCTATTAATGAACAAAGGTCAAAGTTAAAAGTATGAATAAATGATGTTATTATTGAAGGTTTATTAGACACAAGGGTAGATGTAACAATAATTTCTCCAAAATCTTGGCATCCAAATTGGACACTTCAAGAGATAAATCTTCAGGTTTTGGGAATTGGGACATTATCCCAGGTAAAACAGAGTTCAAGATGGTTTGAGTATATAGGACCAGAAGGACAGAGGAAAATTAAAGCCATATGTGGCTAACATTGATATAAATTTATGGGGATGAGATTTCTATAGCAATGAAATACACAGATTAACATTCATCCAAACACAGAAATAAACCATAACCTAACACATATTTCCAGGAAAAAAAAGAAGGTATTATGAGAAACATTCACAAACCATTCAGGTTGTAAAAAACAAGGCACAACAGCTGCTGAACTTTCAAAGACACTCAGAACACTGTTTAAAATAGTTAACAAATAAGCCCGTATGGGTTTATCAATGGCCTTTAACAAGAGAAAAATTGCAGGCCTTAGAATAACTGGTACAGGAGCAGTTAAATGCTCAACATATTGAAGAATCAACGAGCCTTTGGAATTCTCCTGTATTTGTTACTAAAAAGAAATCTGGAAAAACAAAGAATGCTAACAGATCTATGGGTGATAAACAACGTGGTCCAGCCAATGAGCTCTCTACAGTCTGGAATTCCTTTGCCTCCTATGTTACCTAAAGAATGACCTATTATAGTTATTGATTTAAAAGACTGTTTCTTTACAATAGCTCTACAAGAACAAGACAAAGAAAAATTTGCCTTTCAGTTCCCATTCATAATAACTCTTGGCCTGTAAAGAGATATCAGTAGAGGGTCCTCCCTAAGGAATGCTGAATAGTCCCATTCT
Organism: Sigmodon hispidus; assembly: GCA_004025045.1. Lineage (NCBI taxonomy): Eukaryota > Metazoa > Chordata > Mammalia > Rodentia > Cricetidae > Sigmodon > Sigmodon hispidus. The sequence goes on along the minus strand of PVIH01001083.1, from coordinate 236,074 downwards.
GTGCCAATATTTTGTACAAAATCCATTAGGACAGATACATAACAAATTTCCACAATCTATCATGTATCATTACATGAACAACATCTTGTTTGCAGATTCAAATATTGATACATTAGAAAAAATGTTTGAAGAAGTAAAAAAAAAATTTCCTGCTTGGAGCTTACAAATTGCCTCTGAAAAAAATACAAAGATGAGATTTCATTAATTATTTAGGTTACAAAATAAGTCAACATAAATTAGACCCCAAAAGGTACAAATCAGGAGAGATAGACACTTAATGATTTCCAAAGATTACTAGGAGACATTTCCAATTTATGAACCACTATTGGAATAAAAAATGATGAACTGGATAATTTGTTCAAAACCTTAAATGGTGATAAGGACTTAAATAGTCCAAGAGAATTGTCATCTGAAGCTGAGAGAAAACTGGCTTTGGTGGAAAAGAAATTACAGGATGCACATGTGGATTGTATGGATCTAGACCTTAATTGTATCCTAGTTATCTTACCCTTTAAGCATTCTCCTACAGGAATTTTAATGCAAAGGAAAAATGTTATATTTGAATGGACATTTCTACTATACAAACCAAGTAATAAATTAAAGACATATGTGGAAAAGATTTCTGAATTGATATTTAAAGGAAAATTAAGACAACATTTGACAGAAATGGACCCAACAGAAATTGTTGTACCTTTAACTAATGAAGAAATTGACTAATTATGGGCAGAAAGTGAACCTTGACAAAGAGCCTGCAGTAATTTTTTTGGGAGATAATAACAACAGATATTCTCAAAACAAAAGAATTAAATTTCTAAAGAAAACTAACTGGATTCCATGTGATGTACAAGATAAATCAATTACTGGGGTTCCAAATTTTATACCAATGCAAACTAAACAGGAAAGGCAGGTTACAAATATAAGTAAAGTGGCTCAAAGCCATTATAATTCTGTTCAAAAGTCAGATTTATATGCTATTGTGATGGTATTAATGGATTTTATCCAAGCTCTCAACATAGTCACTGACTTTCAGTATGTAGAAAGAATTGCTCTACACATTGAAACTGCTGATTTTACTAATGATGAATCAGAATTAACTTCATTATTTACTCTGTTACAAGCAATAATTAAGACTAGAATTCATCCCTTCTACATAACACACATTCAATCTCATATGGGTCTGCCAGGTTCTTTAGCACAAGTTAATGAAGAAATTGATAAATTATTAATAGGGAATGTGCTAAAGGCCTCCGAGTTTCATAAAAACATCACATCAATAGCAAAGGATTAAAAAATAAAGATGTCTCTGTCACTTGGCAACAAGAAAAGAAATTGTTAAAAGATGTCCCACCTATTCCTTCTATAACCAAATTTCATTACCAGCAGGAAGTAATCATTAAGTTATAATATATATGTATATATAAAAACTACCAATTTCCTCAGAAGATCTTCTGTATTTTCCCTCACCAGGGGGATCTATGGATGTCTCTTGTAAATTTCTCCTGTTACCTAGATACTTGGGTGTTGTGGACTGTAGCCTCATTATTCTTTGCTTTATGGTTAATATCCACTCATGAGGGGTCATATTACTGGGTCTAGGTTACCTCACTCAAAGTGAACTTTTCTATTTCCATTCATTTGCCTTCAAATTTAAGATGTAGTTTTTTAAACTGCTACATAATACCCCACTTTATAAATACATCACATTTTAAAAATCCATTCTTCAGTTGACAGGCATCTAGGTCATTTCTAGGATCTGGCTATGAATATAGTTGAGCAAATGTCCTTGTGGTAATAATGTATATCCTTTGGGTCTATGCCCAAGAGTGATATTGCTGGATCATGAGGTCGATTGATTCTAGTTTTCTGAGGAACTACCATACTGATTTTCAAAGTGACTGTACAAGTTTACATTCTCACCAGCAATGGAGGAGTGTTCTTCTTACTTCACATCCCCTAAAGCATGGTTTGTCATCTGTGTTTGTGATCTTAGCCATTCTGACAGATATAAGATAATATTGCAGAGTTGTTTTGATTTGCATTTCTGTGATGGCAAAGGATGTTGAGCAATTAAGTGTCTTTTAGTAATTTGAAATTCTTCTGTTGATAATTCCCTTTTTAGCTCTGAACCCCATTTTTCAATTAGATTATTTGGGTTTTTAGCCCTGAGTTTCTTATTTTAGAGATCAATCCTCTGTCTGGTGTAGGGCTGGTGAAGATCTTTTCCCATTTTGTAGGCTGTTGTTTTGTCTTATTGACTGTGTCCTTTTCCTTATAGAAGCTTGCTTCTCAGTTTCAGTAGATCCCATTTCTTAATTGGTGTTCTTAGGTGTTTGTGCTACTCGTGTTATATTTAAAAAGCAGTCTTCTGAGTCAATGGGTTTATGGCTGAAAGACCCTTAGGGACCCCAGACCTAAGAGCCAACACAGAAATCACTGGCTGTAATTAACAAGAGATTTTTAATATACAGGCACCTGTGGGTGACCAGTAGCTCAGCTAACTGAGCACGCTGGCACAAAGAACATCCCCCTTTTATACACAGAGAGAGGTCTCATCAACTTAAATATAAAGACATACATCTCGTTAGCTACTTTGAACTACATACAAAGTTCTGCTAAGGGGTAATGTTGCAAACCATATACAAGGTTCAGCTATGGGGCAAGGTTGTAAAGTTTTTGATCCTGGGGATGCTGTGAACATCTGGTTTGGGTTAAGATTAGGCACTCCCAGTCTTTTCACCATCCTGTGACCTTCCTTATCTTTTTTCAAAGGGCCTTAACTGCCGGTTTCTTGATTTACTGAAGCTTGTCCACAAGATGACTTCCTGCTAATTGGCCAAATGGCTCCTCACTGCCGGTTTCTTGATTTACTGAAGCTTTGCCCACAAGATGACTTCCTGCTAATTGGCCAAATGGCCTTGTGGAAAATTTGCACTGGTTTGATTTGAGGTTGGGGTCTTTCATGAGGTTGGGGTCTTTCAATGGCTATTTCCTACTTTCTTTTCTATCAGATTCAGTGTAACTGGGTTTATGTTGAGGTCTTTGATCTACTTGAACTTGGATTTTGTGCAGGGTGATGGATATATTTGCATTCTTCTACATACCACCATCCTGTTATGCCAGCACCATTTGAAGATGCTATCTTTTTTCCATTGTATATTTTTGACTTCTTTGTCAAGAATCAGGTGTTCATATGTATGTGGATTAATGTTGAGGTCTTCTATTTGATTGGATTAAACCAAGCTAATTTTTTAACTGTAGCTCTACACTAGACCTTGAAGTAAAAAATTGTGATGCCTCTCAAAGTTCTATTACTGAACAGGATTTATTTTTTATTTTTTATTTTTGGCAATCCTGTGCTTTTTGTTTTCCTATATTGAGTATTTTTTTTGAGATTTGTGATGAATTGTGTTAAAATTTTGATGGTGATTGCATTGAATCTATAGATTATTTTTAGTAAGATTGCCATTTTTACTCTGTTGGTCCTACCTATCTAAGAACCTGGGAAATCTTTTCATTTTCTAATATCACTACAATTTCTTTCTTTGGTGACTTAAAAGTCTTGTCATATAAATCTTTTACTTCTTTGGTTAGAGTAACCCCGAGATATTTAATGTATATAAAGGTTGATTTTTATGATTTCTTTTTTAGCTCTTTTATCATTTGTGTATTTGAGAACTATTTTTTTTTTTTTTTAGTTAATCTTGTATCCTGACACATTGTTGTATGAGTTTCCTGGTAGAATTTTTAGGGTCAATTATGTATAATATCTGGAAACAGTGATAATTTGATTCCTTCTTTTCCAATCTCTATTCTCTTTATCTCCATTTGTTGTCTTATTGGTCCAGCTTAAACTTCAACAACTATAATCAATTGATATGGGGAGAGTGGACAGTTTTGTTGTGGTAGTATGTTTTCTGTATGATGTAAATAAGGTAGCTGTTTTGGCCCATGCACAGCACCGTAGAAGTGGGTGGAGAATCAGAGGGCAGGCAGGTAGGAAAGGGTGGAGTTAGTCACTCTCGAGTGGTCCTCTGCAGAAGAAGCATGTAGGAATCCAGGTGAGCTATGGGCCATGTGGTGGAAGATTAATAGAAATGGGTTAATCTAAGAAGAAAGAGCTAGCTAGTAATGGGCATAAGATATGGGCCAAACAGTTTAAAGGATATAAATGTGTGATTCATTTCCTTGGGGGACAAAAGCTGCGGCATGCGAACCAGGTTCCAACCGCCACCACAGGCCGCACTAGGTCACAAAACTCCTAGACCCAAAACAGGTCCGGGAAAACCATTTACAACACGTTGTCTTATTCCTGAGTTTAGTGGAATTACTTTCAGTTTCTATTAATTTTGATGTTGGTTGTTGGCTTTCTGTATATTGCTTTTATTATGTTTAGGTATTTTCTCTGTATCCCAGATCTCTTTAGGACCTTTATCATGAAGGAATGTTGTATTTTCCCAAAGGCTTTTTTGGCATCTAATGAGATGATCATTTTTTTGCAAGATTGTTTATATGATGGATGACATTCATCTCTGGGATGAAGCCTACTTTGTCATGGTGGATTTTTTTTTGATATGTTCTTGAAATTCATTTTATTGACTATTTTTCCATCAACATTCATGAGGGAGATTGGTCTGTAATTCTTTACTTTGTCACAATTTTGTATGGTTTAAGTTGAAAGACCCTTAGAGGAGACCCTGGCCCCAAGAACCAACACAGACACAGATCACTGGCTGTAAATAACAAGAGGGTTTTAATACTCACACAGGCACCTGTGGTTGATCAGTAGCTTCAGCTAACTGAGCATCCTCACACAAACAACAGCCCCCTTTATAAGTAAAAAGGGGGTCTCATTGTCTACTTTGATGTACATACAAAGTTCTGCTAAAGGGTAATGCTGAAAATCATGTACAAGGTTCAGCTATGGGGCAAGCTTGTAAAGGTTTTAATCCTGGAGGTGCTGTGAACATCTGGTTTGTGTTAAGATTAGGCACCCCTGGTCTCTTCACCCTCCCATGGCCTTCCTTATCTTTTTTTCAAAGGGCTCCTAACTGCTGGTTTCTTGATTTACTGAAGCTTGCCTCAATATGACTTCCTGCTAATCGGCCAAATGGCCTTCAGCTAGCAGCTCATGGGTCTAATGAGGCTTGCCCTCATATTGACCTCTTGCTAGCTGGCCTTGTGGAAAATTTGCTCTGTTTTGGGTTTGGGGGGTCTTTCAAAGTATTAGAGTGAGGGTAGCTTTGTAAAAGAAATTTGGCAATGTTCCTTCTGTTTCTATTGTGTGGAACAATTTGAGGAATATTGGTATTAGTTCTTCTTTGTAAGTCTGGTGAATTCTTAGCTGAAGCCATCTTGCCCTGGCTATTTTTGCTTGGGAGACTTCTAGCAACTGCTTCTATTTTCATAGGGGTTATAGGTCTATTTAGGTCATTTATCTGGTCTTGATTTAATTTTGGAAAGTAGTACCTTTCCAGAAAACTTTCTAATTCTTTTAGGTTTTTCAATTTTGTGGAGCAAAGATTTTTGAAGTATGACCTAATAATTCTCTGAATTTCTGGGTGTCAATTGTCATGTTCTTCTTTTCATTTCTGGTTTTGTTAATTTCAATATTCTGTTTTTGCCTTTTGGTTTGTTTGAATAAGGTTTTTTTATCTATCTTGTTGACTTTCTCAAAGAACCAAATCTTTGTTTTATTGATTATTTATATTGTTCTCTTTGTTTCAGTTTTATTGATGTCAGTCCTCAGTTTGATTATTTGTTGCCATCTAGTCTTTCCAGGTGAGTTTGGTTCTATTTGTTTCAGAGCTATCAGTTGTGCTGTTACAACTCTTGTTTGAAATTTCTCCAAATTTTTTTTATATAGGCACATAGTTCTATGAACTTCCTTTGTAGCACTGCTTTTATTACATCCCATAGGTTTTAATATGTGGTGGATTCATTTTCATTGAATTCTAGAAAGTCTTCAATTTACTTTCTTTACTTCTTCCTTGACCCAAAGGTGGTTCAATTGAGAGATGTTCAGTTTCTATAAATTTGTAGGGTTTTTTATGGTTTGTGTTGATGTTAAACTCTAAATTTAATACATGGTGATCTGATAGGATACAAGAGGTTATTCCCACTTTTTGATATTTATTCATATTTGTTTTATAATGAAGTATTTGGTCAATTTTAGAGAAAGTTTTATGGGGTACTGAGAAAAGGTATATTATTTAATGTTTAGATAAAATGATCTGTATATATCTGTTACATCCATTTAAATAATAACATCTGTTAACTCTCTTATTTCTTTGTGAAATTTCTGTCTGGTATACCTGCCCCAGCCAGTGGAGTCTTTAAGTAGACCTGAATCAGGAGGCAAGACAAATGCAGGACAGGAATACAAAAGAAATGAGAGCTAGACAAAATTCTGATCAAGCTCTGAACTTTATATTTTTTGGCCAACAGTTAAATATGAGACTCAGTGTGAGAAAAACCACATGTAGCCTGGAGTAGGGGGAAGATCACAGTCAAAAGGTGTTAGACCTCTTTGGGGGAGGTTGCTAGACAGGATTACTATGGAAATCTATCTATTATCAGTTAAATGCCTGGAGAGTGTCACCTGCGGTCTGGGAGGATCAAAGGAAACCACCTGAATTCATAGCATAGTTTATACAATGGCGGGTTTAGCCTTATGGCTCATAGCATCTCTACTCTCGCAAATTATTTTTAAGTTCAATTGTGAGATTTTTCCACTTGAAGGTGGTGGGCTTTGACAAGGGAAGGGAAGTATTGCCCTGAAATCCCCAAGATAAATACAACAGATGTCTTTTTCAGGAGGAGAGGGCCTACACATTCCTCTTCATTGCTGCAAAGTCAAGGATTACCTTCAGACATCAACCTCTTTACTATCAGGGTTACTTCACAGGGGACTCAGAGGCAAAAAACATAGTCCTCTTCTGCAGAGCTGCTTAGCTACACCTCTGCAGGTACCCAGCTGTTCATAAACAAGCTTGCATAACTGTGATTTCTATTCAGTTTCCATAGGAAGCTCATCACCTGAGTGTTCCCCACACCCTTGGTCTGTGAGATCAAGGCAATGATAATAAATTCTTATGGGTTTGGAGGCCAAAGAGTCAATTTATTGCTTTATAAAGTGAGTAAGCTTGCCAAAAATCAGAGGTCCCAATTTTAAAAGGAGCAAAATGCTAATTAAAGGTTCTGCAAGAGGCATTAACAGAGTATAAGCAGATGATTTCTAAACTTTATTTATTTATTTGCCTTGGTGTTTGCCTGGAACTACAGACAGTTGTTAGCTGCCATGTGGGTGCTGGGAATCAAACCCGGGTCCTCTGGAAGAGCAGACAGTACTCTTAACGGCTGAGCCATCTCTCCAGCCCCAGATGATTTCTACCAATCATCCTCGGCTACAGAAAATCTCTGTTTATGCAGATTAAGACTGAGTTTCTGAAGCTTAACCACTTGAGTTTCTACCATCCCAGATTCATTAACATAGTAACAACACTCTTCTCTCAAAAACAAACAAGTCCCGCCTTTCTCTGCTGCTAACAGATCAAGAGCTCAGCTGTTTTGCAGGGTTACCTGAGCAAAGGAGGTTATCTGTCTCTGAAGGGAGGATAGGGATTCTGCAGAGGCTTCTATGACCAAATGAAACTGTCAAGACAAGTGAGCTGTAGCTATAAGGTAGTGGTCTAAGGTACCTCCAGCTAAGCCAGAGGCAACCAGGGAGGGGGCTAGTGAGACACCAGTCAGAAGCAGCAAAAAGACTGTTCTCTTAGATCATATCGGTGATAACAGCAGGCAGTCCTACCCCTAAAACTCAGCAAAAATGCAAAGCGTTAACTGTGGCACCAGGGTGACAGGCAGGCAGAGTAACTCTCAGGAAATGAAAATAGTCAAATGTTTGTAAAGGCTACCATTACACCAAAAAAAAAAAAAAAAAAAAAATCCTGTGGGAGCAAAGTGTCCAGTGGGTGGGCTAGTCACATTACACAGTGAGGAGGAGACATTTGGAAAGCAAAATAAAAACTGAATTGTCATGTCCCGCAAGGAAGACACGACACCAGGCTCTTCTTTCAACAGTTTTATTCAGGAACCTTGATTTCTCACTTCTGACTTAACTTACTTATGATGGGGACTGGCTGACTTACTACATCTTCTCTCTCTTGGGGAAAACCTGCCCGCAGCCTAAATAGCCTCTCGACATCCAACCCCAGTACACCACGTGGGCACTACCTATAGGTCCAGGTATGCACAAGCAAGCCAGATCCTCAGCCTAGCCAATTATGGGATAGTTTGTCACTGAGAGCACTCACCATGTGGAAGGTGGAGGGTGGATGCCAGCATCATCTTTAAGGCACAGCTGCAGGCAGCTCTCTACAGTGAATGACCTGGGGGAAGAAATAAGGAGACATCAGGGATGGGAGAAAACCCTAGATGACTATCCACTAGGGAGGAATTGAAGGGTCTGAGGAAAGAAACTGCTGTTAGAGGGCACATCCCATTGCCACACAGAGAAAACAAGCAGAGACATTACTAATGCCAGTAATGTTGGCAAGCATGAGGCCTTCTCTAAGAAGTGAAAGCCAAGAAAAAGGATGGGCTGAGGAGGATAATTGTGATGTAATTTTTCCTCTTTCTACAATATGTTAATATGGACTGAACACTGAACTTGCACAAGGGAATGCCAGATATAAATCTTACTACTGGGCCATTTAGCATACCTGGTTAAATACATGGCTCCTTTAATGGGACTGGTCCAGCGTGGATCCCAAGTATTCCAGATAACCAATGTGAACCCAGATGCAGAGCAATAGAATTTATGCCTGCTCCAAGCATCATGGTGGATTATTTAGCCTCTGGTCGGAAGGCGGGCATCATAAATATTGCTGGAGGAATAGGGGCATCCCACACTCTCCTCAATCCATCTATCCTTACAAAAGGATTGAGTCTGATCAAACAAAAAACAAAGTATAGGAGGAGCTGTTCTTCCAGGCTGGGCCTGAAAATTGCCAAAATTCAACAAAATGGGTTTCTGAAATCCTGGGGTGGAGGCAATCAGCAGTAGCCAAGAGATGCCCAAAACTCTTAGTTTTGGTGTAATTAGTATAATTCTCTGTTAAGAAAAAATACCACATGAAGGGGTTGCTGATAGACAGCCCTCAATTCTGGCATGACAGTGATAGGGTCCACAGGGTCCAGGTCCAGAGTATCCAGAATGTGACGAGCCGCTTTCTGGCCTACAGAATGATGAGTCACCACATGCACGATTCTTCTTGGATCACACTTTATTGGAGTACAGCTCAGTTGAGGTAGAATGGTGGAAGAAAGACCCTGTGCTGAAATGCAGCCTGCTTATTTAGGGAAGCTGGGACACATGTAGCTATATGATTGGCGCCCAAAGTAATGCCTCATTAGCATATAGCTGGCGATAGGTGGTAAGGAGTGCCAAATTAGCATAATCAGGGATCACATCAGATAGGTCACTACTCAGCGCCTAATTAGCATCTGGGGAACATGATGCAATGTTCCAGCAAGTTACGCAAGGGCCAACCGCGCCCTACACCAGAAGAGTCCTCTCCAAGCATTTGTTGTTAACATCCATAACATAAAAAAAAAAACAGTCCTCAGGGAGAGATTCATTAGATCGGTTTAGAGTTATCATGACTGATACCTACTTGTTTCAACAGACATTCTGGCAGCCATGTAGGTGCCTCTTCTTAGGTATCATAGACAGAAGCTGACCCTTGAGCCCATATTAATACTGGGTCAGGCCCCTTCCATTGAAATGTCAGTGGATCTTTTCACATGACTATTGCATGTCCTTTTTGAGTATTAGGATACCAAAGGCAATCAGCTGTCTATCTTCCATCCTTGTTCAATGTAAGGAAGTTAAGAACAAACAGGTCATGACTGAGAATATTCCTAGGGCATCCTTTGGTGGGGTAGAAGTCCCCATTTTTGAGTTCCTGAAGAGTAGCCTTAAGGATCTGTTGGATGCATTCCACAATGCCCTGATTTGTGATAAGGGAATACCTGTAACATGCCTTATCTGGAGCTGGTTGCAACAGTGTTGAAATTTTTTCCTGTATATCCTAAACTGTTACCAGTTTATATAATTTTGGGGTGGCCCATTGTGGAAAGACAATTAAGAACTTGTGCAATAACATTTTTGGAAGCTTCCCCTGCCTGAAGACAGGCAAAAATAAACCCACTAAATGTACCAATATTAACATGAATATACTTATTTTACCAAATTCTAATAAATGTGTAACATCCATTTGCCAAATCTCATTAGGGACTAGGCCTCAGGGATTTATTCCCAAATGGGGAACAGGCAAGGAGGTGACACAGGTAGACACTGTTTGACTATGTGTCTAGCCTGTTCTTTGCTAAGTTTAAAGAGTAAGCATAAAGTTTGGGAATTTAAATGATGTAAGGTATGGGCTTTAACAGCTTGAGGGAGGGATCCTTGTATTATTGGAAAGGCAAGATGGGTAGCTGCATCTGCAAGAGCATTTCCCTTGGTTAGTAGCCCAGGCAAATCACTGTGGCTCAAAGATGTCTCACAAAAAAGGGGTGGTGTCTGGAAGAAATTAAACATTGAAGTTGTAAATAGAGGGGAGCAGCATTTGTAGAGGGTTTTATATAAGGAACTGTCTCTAGAGGGGAATTGAATGAGCTATATATGTACTGTCTGTATACAAATTAAGGGGTTGATCAGATAACAATTGAAACACCCGAACAACAGCATACAGCTCTACAAGTTGAGCAGATGAATAGGGAGAGTGGCATGAGGTATCCTGCCCATCAACAACAAACACTGAAATTATATTAGAAGATCCATCAGTAAAAACCAATCTAGCCTTGGATAAGGGGTGAGGGGAAGCAAGCCTTGGAAAAACAAAAGAATGAATCCTTGCGAATTGAATTAACTTATCAGCAGGATAATGATTATCTATTGTTCCTACAATTGAGAAACAAGCAATGAGCCATTCATCAGTGGTCTGAAATAGCCAATCCTTAGTATTAGGGAGAATCAGCTTACCTGGATCCTTGCCAAAGAGTTGTTGACTCTGTCAATGTCCTACCATAACAAGCTTGAAAACTAAGGACAGACAAGTAGCATATATCTTGGTGAGGAAGGCTGGAAGGGGAACCCAAATTAATGGACCCTCTTGCCAGAAGACCCCAGGAGGAGAATGAGTAGAAGCACATAAAATAAGCAGAAGAGGTTTATTATAGGAAATAAAAGAATCTCCCTGATTCTGTATAGCCCTATTAACTAAATCTAAAGCAGTCATCACATCGGAAGTTAACTTTCTAGGACAAGGGTCAGGACTTCCTTTTAAAATGTCAAAAATGGGTTTTAACTCCCCAGTAGTAAGTTTAACATAAGGCCTAATCCAGTTAATATCACCTAAAAGTTTCTTAAAATCATTCAGTGCTCGAAGGTGAGCAACCTTTAATTGAATTTTGTGAGTTAAGATTTTTTGGTGGTAAAACTTGAAAACTAAATAAAAATAAAAATCCATTAACTGAATCTTCTCTGGGGCTATTTGAAGGCCCCAAGAAGCTAAATGATGGGGCATGTCTTGGCAGCAATGAAGTAACTGGGCACTATCAGATCTGGCCAACAAAATGTCATCCATATAATGGATAATATAAATCTGAGGCCATTTATCTCTTAGGGGGTCTATAGCTTAGCCAACAAACGTCTGACACAAGGTAGGACTGTTGGCCATGCCCTGTGGCAAAATATTTCATTGATAATGGAGCATAGGTCTCTGGAAATTAGTCCTAGGTAAGCTAAAAGCAAATTTCTGTCTATCATCTGGGTGTAAGGGGACAGTAAAGAAACAGTCCTTAAGATCAATTACAATCTTTAAATAGCCTGTAAGAATAGCAATGGGGGAGGGCAATCCTGGCTGCACAACCCCCATGGGAACCATGGGTTTATTAATCTCCCTCAAGTCATGTAACAGCCTGTACTTACTTGGTTTCTTTTTAATTACAAAAATGGGGGTGTTCCAGAGGGAGTTAGTTGGCTCAATGTGACCTGCTACAAGCTGTTACTGTACTAATGCTATAGCAGTGGTTAGCTTTTCTGCCAGTAAAGACTGTTAATAACTCATACAGGAGTGTCAGACTTCCATGTGATCTTATCTGCATGGGGTACAGGAATGTCAATAGCTGTTAGGGTAAATTTTTCATGTCTAATTCTGAACAATCATTTCTCTGAGTAACAGGAATGGGACCTTTTGTTACTTGAGAGTTTTTTCCTAATCCCTATGTTGGCAAATATCCCTGCTTTAGCATCTCATGCATTTGGACTACACATAATAACATTCATCTGGGCAAGTATATCTCTACCCCTTAAATTCAGAGGCAAACTAGACACAACATAGGGTACAACAGTTCCCGAATTTCCCTCATCATCAGACCAACATTTGTGAACTCTGCTGCCTTTTAAATGGGTTAAAGCGGGTGTAAGGGGCCATAATGCAGGCCAGTCTTTGTCGAGAGAACAGTGGCATCAGCCCCCATATTAGGCAACCCCTCAAAGAGTTTCTCATTTAGTTTTAATCTTAGTAGGGCCTGTCCTGATATACGTGTTGGACCCATTAGGCATCAGAAGGCTCATTGTGAATAACCTTTGCATCTGTGATTTTGACACTGCAAGAGAATTAAAAGTTGGGCAATTCTAGATCCTGGCTCAAGGGTTGTAGGATCAGAATTGTAAGCCTTTGAGAGCAGAGCTTGCATGGCCAAGAATAAGGCTGAAAGTAATTTGCGCAGGGGTCGAAATTCCTCAGTGTTAATTACTTGTATGCACATCTCAGGTGTCAGTACTGCATGGGTGGAGGAACAGAGGTCCAGCCCTTCGCTGCCTATGGTGTTCCATTGGAGGTAGGATTGGGAGGAGTCATTGTTGGTGAGACAAACCTGACAGCCCCAGGGGTTTGTCTCTGAGTTAGGACCAGGGGCTGGCCCCTTTGGGAGTTTTCCTGCTTTGGAGGCAAAGGTTGACCCTGAGCATCTGTTTTAGACCAGCATTTGGAGAGCCAATGCTTGCCCCTTCAGCAGCTCGGGCAAAGGCTTGTGGGAGCAGGATGCACTGTTCTAGGAGCAATACAGTCTTTAAAAAAATAGCCAGGATGCTTGCAGTTAAAGCATGTTTTTGGGTAAGTATCCTTATTAAAGTCTCACAAAGCTGCCCTGATAGCCATGCCCATGGTGTGAGCCATTCCAATGCTGGCAAACAGTTTAATATAATCAGAAATATCAGCGTTAGTGCAGTGAGATCAAATTTTGGCCTGATAGCAGGGTTGGCCTTTTTGAAAGCAAGATGTATTAAAAAGGTGCTGTCAATTTCTTTGTCACCAATAATTCATTCTGTCACATCACTAAGGTGGTTGATGAAATCACTATATCAGCGCCTAACTTATCTTAGCCAAAGAAGTTGTAGCAGATCCCTTAAGGAGAAGCGGTTGCCAAGCCTTAGTTCCTGCTCTTTGGATTTTTGCCAAGAGACTGGGAGGGAATTGGGCTTTACTGTCACTGGAACTGTATGGATGGTGGTCTAGAAGTTTATCTTTGGTCCATGTTTTAGAAGACGACCTTTCAAAATTATGCTGTGCTATTTCTCTACAGTTTTCAATAAACTCTTTTTTCCATAAAACATAATCACTCCCAGATAATGCAGCACAGGCTAAAAAATACCAGTCATTGGGAGTGAGCTAGCAGTTGCTTAGATTTTCTATGATGGCCAAGGTAAAAGGGGCAGTTGGCCCATAATTAGCCATTGCTGCCTTGAGGTCTTTTAAGTGTTTTAGGTTAAGGTGGTGATATTTCTGGCCAGAATTTTCCTCTGTTTCCGAAGAAGAACCTCCTGACTGTTCCTCCTCTTCATCAGAATCTCCTTGTTGTGAGTGGGAACCCCCTCATCATGTGATGGGGTGGCTTCTGAATCCTATGGTTTTGAAATTAGGTTTCCCTGACTATGGGTAACTGGAAAGGCATGTATGTTTTCTGTTTGTTTGTTTGTTTTTGCCTTTTTTGGGGATCCTTAGGTCTAGTTTCAGAGAGGACAGGGGCAGAGCCAAGCGCTGGTCTGGTTTCAGAGGGGGCAGGGGTAGAACCAAGGGAAAGATTACTTAATTCTAAATCAAGGGCCCAAAGTTCCTTGATCAATTGTAAGTGCTCCCTTTTCTGTTGGAGAACACCACTCAAGAAGGCTGCCTTTGTAGACAATTGAGTCTTGGCTTGCCCTATATAGTTAGTGACTTTATCCGAGTCAAGAACAGGAGCACAAAGTGGCAGAATGGAGGTTGTCATAACCCTGGGGACCTCTGAATGCAAATAAGGTAGAGGTTGGGAGGGAAAAGAAGAAAGCAATGGAGGCCAATGGGAATTATAATTTTTGGCAGCTCCTTCCTTTAAAGTAGCAGCCTTCTGGGGTGAAGGATTGTTAGGGAAAGAAGCATCCCCATCAAACATTAAGGATGGATAAATAATCTGTGGTCCATTTGAGTTGGGAGGGAAGTAAAAGTTTGAGGCTTGGATAATTCCTCAGGGATTGTTTCCTGTTCTGGAATTTCTATGGAAATCGATCCACATACAGGAGGATGGGAGATTTGTTGGAGAGTTTTTTCCTCCCTCCTTAATAACTTCCTGGATATCTGGGTAATTGTTATATATTCTCAAAACTTCCTTTACTAAATTCTAATATGAAAAGGCCTGGACAGGGACCTTGTCAGGGCCAAAGGCATTATAATAGTCCTGGAGGAAATTACCCACTTTCCTCCATCTACTTTCATCAATTGTCCCCTCCTGTGGAAACCACGGGCAGACATCTCCAAAATAATCAAAAAACCTCTTAAGATCCTTTTTCTTAACCCAGTTCCTTGTGTTTGGAGGGATTTTTTAAGTCCTACTAAGAATAAGTCATGCTTACTCTATGCCTGTCCCATGGTAAATCATGTACCTTGTGTCTTCACCCGTGATTCTCTTTTGGACCAGACTCACAGGCTGGGCATTTCCCACTGCAGTCACAGTGCAGGATCTTAACTCACCACCAAGGGAGGGTGGTGGCAATCCAAGGACGGATGGCTGTCCTCTTAATGGTGAGATGTCCCGTCCCCCCCCCCCAATCCCTGTGGTTTCAGGTACTTGGGTGCCAAATGCCCTGGCCAGCAGGGGGTCTTCAATATAGACCTGAATCAGGGGGCGAGACAAATGTAGGACAGGAACACGAAAGAAATGAGAGCTAGATGAAATTCTGATCAAGCTCTGAACTTTATTTTTTCAACCAGTATTTAAATAGAAGCTCAGTGTGGGAAAGATACAGGTAGCCTGGAGTAGGGGAAGGATCACAGTCAAAAGGTGTTAGGCCTGGTTTAGGGGAGGTTGCTAGACAGGGTAGGATTACTATGGAAATTTATCTATTATCAGTTAAATGCCGGGAGAGTGTCACCTGAGGGAGGAACAAAGGAAACCACCTGAATTCATAGCATAGCTTATACAATGGGAGGGGGTTGTAGCCTTCTGGCTCATGGAATAGACCTAACTATTGGTGAGAATGAGGTACTGAAATCTCCCACTAATAGTATGTGGAGTTTAATGTGAGGCTTAAGCTTTAATAATGTTTCTTTTACATATGTGGGTATCCATTTATTGAGGCATATATGTTCAGAATTGAGATTTCATTTTGCTAGATTTTTCCTGAGATAAAGAACTAATGTCCTTCTTGATCACTTTTGATTGAATTTGGTTTGAAGTCTATTTTGTTACATATTAAAATAGCTGTACCATCTTGTTTCTTTTTATTTTTTTTTTTTTTTTTTTTTTTTTTTATTTAGAAAAAGTCCTTTTTTCCCATGTGTCTCCCTGCTCTCCCTCCTTTCCCTCTTCTCATTCCTTCCCAGTCAGTGTTCAGCCTCCTCCCTTCCCACAAAGGGCAAGAAGTCCCAAGGTGGGTCAGCTCAGAGTAGTGCATCCACTAATATCTAATATCATGACTGGGTTTGGTGCTCCTCTGCAGGGAATGGGCTGCATGTTGTGAGCCCATTTACAGGAACACAGTCTGATCCCACCCCTCAAGGCTTCATATACTGCCCATGCCAATTGACAGTTGCCTACCTTTGGAGGGCCTAGTTCTTTTTCCTATGGTTACCTAGGGGCTATTGTTGATTCAGTGGGCTCCTCAGAGCTTCAGCCAGCCATTTCTGTGGGACTCCTCCTCATAATTCCTATCCCCTTACTCATATAGACTCTTCTCCCCTCCCTTTCAAGCTGGAAGGGGAGTTCAACCCAGTGCACAGACATGGATCTCTGCCTCCACCTCCATTCATTGTTAGGGGTAGATTCTATGATGACACTTAGGGTGGTGATTCATTTGATTATAGGGGAAATGAAATCCTGTTTAGAAACCTGCTCTATTACTGGTTGGGGACCTAGCCAGGGACATCCTGTGGGTTCTTGAGGGTTTCCCTAGCACCAAGTCTCTTTCCAACCCCACAATGGCTTCCTCTATCAAGATATTCATCTCTTTTTTTCTCCCTCTTTATTGCTCCTTGCACTCAACTGTCTTCCTTGGCCACTACCTGTTATGATCACAATTTGCCTAGGAGATCTTGCCTACTTTTTCTTTCCAGGGGATTTCCTGAATTTCTCATTTAGGTTTCTTCTGATTCCAAGCTGTTCAGGGGTTATGGCTTGCAGCTTGGGTATTATTTGCTTTTTTGTCTAAAATCAACTTATGAGTGAGTACATCCCATGCCTAACTTTCTGGGCTTGTGATACCTTGTTCAAGAGGATATTCTCCAAATTCATCCATTTGCCTGCAAATTATGGGATGTCATTCCTTTTTACTGCTGAACAGAACTCCATTGTATAGATATACCACAGTTTGTTAATCCATTCTTCTGTTGAGGGACATCTAGGTTGTTTCCAGGTTCTTGCTATTACAAATAATGCTGCCATGAACATAGTTGAGCTAATACCTTTGGGGTACAAATGTGTATCCTTTGGGAATATTCCCAAAAGTGGTATTACTGGGTCCTTGGAGAGACTGATACCCAGTTTTCTGCAGAACCACCACACTGCATGCCATACTGGTGGTATGACTTTACATTCCCACCAACAATAAAAGAGTGTTCTCCTTGCTTTGCATCCTCTCTTCAGGATAGGCTGTCATCTGTGTTTTTTATCTTAGCCATTCTGACAGGTGTGAAGTGGTATCTCATTTATTTTGATTTGCATTTCTCTGATGGCTAATGATGTTTAGCAATTATTAAGTGCCTTTTAGCCATTGGTAACTCTTCTGTTGAGAATTCCCTTCTTAGCTCTGAGCCCCATTTTTTAATTGGGTTATTAAGGGTTTTGGGCTTTAGTTTCTTGAGTTCTCTATATATTTTTGAGATAAGTCCTCTGTCACAGGATTGGTGAAGATCTTTTCCCATTCTGTAGGTTGTCATTTTGTCTTATTGACTATGTCCTTTCCTTATAGATTCTTCACAATTTCAGGAGGTCTCATTTATTGATTGTTGTTCTTAGTGTCTGTACTGGTATTATATTTAAGATGTGGTCCCCTGTAATAATATGTTGGAGGGTGTTTCCCACTTTTTTTTTTTTTTTTTTTTTTAATCAAGTTCAGTGTAGCTGGGTTTATGTTGAGGTCTTTGATCCACTTGGATTTGAGTTTTGTGCAGGGTGATAGGTTTAAATCTGTTTTGCATTCTTCTACATTCTACCAACCAGTTATGCCAACAGCATCTGTTAAAAATATTGTCATTTCCCCACTGAATATTTTTGGCTTCTTTGTCAAAAACCAGGTGTTCACAGGTGTACGAGCTAAGGTCGGGGTCTTCAATTCAATTCCATTGATCCACAAATTAGTTTTTATGCCAGTACCAGGCTGTTTTTATTGCTATAGCTCTATAGTATATCTTGAAGTCAGTGATGGTGATGCCTCCTGAAATTCTTTTGTTGAGCAGGATTGTTTTGGAAATTCTGGGTTTTCTGTTATTCCATATGAAATTAAGTGTTGTTCTTTCAAAGTCTGTTAAAATTTGTGTTGGGATTTTTGATGATGATGGCATTGATTACTTTTGGTAAGATTGTCATTTTTACTATGTTGATCCTACCTAGCCAGAAGCATGAGAGATCTTTACATTTTCTGATATCCTCTTCAATTTCTTTCTTCAGTGATTTAAAGCTTTTTTAAAACACATCTGCTACTTCTTTGGTTAAAGTTACACCAAGATATTTAATGCTATTTGCAGCTATTATAAAGGGTGATGTTTCCCTTGTTTCTTTTTCAGCCTTTTTATCCTTAGTATATAAAAGGACTATTGATTTTTTTGAGTTAATCTTGTACTTTGCTATGTTGCTGATGGTATCTAGCAGCTGTAGGAGTTTCCTGCAGAAAGAGATAGTTTGACTTGTTTTCATTTTGTATCCCCTTAATTTCCTTTTGTTCTCTTATTGCTTTAGCTAAAACTTTGAGAGCTATTTTGAATAGATAAAAAGAGAGGGGAAAGCTTTGTCTTATTCTCGATTTTAGTAGGATTACTTTGAGTATTTCTCCATTTAGTTTAATGTTGGCTGTCATCTTGCTGTATATTGCCTTTATTATATTTAGTTTTTTCCCCTGTATTCCTGTTCTCTCCAGGACTTTTATCATAAAGGATTTTGTCACAGGCTTTTTCAGCATCTAAGGAAATGATTATGTGGGTCTTTTTTTTTCAGTTTGTTTATATGTTGGATGACATTCATAGTTTTCTATATGTTGAACCATCCCTGCATCTCTTAGATGAAGCCTACTCAATCATGGTGGATGACTTTTGTGATATGTTGTTGGATTTTGTTTGCCACAATTTTATTGAGTATTTTTGCATCAATGTTCATGAAGAAGATTGGCCTGTAATTCTTTCTTTGTTGTATCTTTGAGTGGCTTGGGTATCAGGATGACTGTGGCCTCATAAAAAGAGTTCAGCAATGTTTCTTCAGTTTCTACTGTTTGGAACAGTTTGAGGAGTATGGGTATTAGTTCTTTAACTGTCTGGTAGAATTCTGCACTGAAACTATCTTGTTCTAGGACTTTTTTATTTGGGAGACTTTTAATAACAGCTTCAATTTTCTTTCAGGAATTTGAAAATGTCTTCCAATTTTTTGTTTGTATTTTCTTCTATTTCTTTAAATGTAGTTTTAAAAATATTTTAAGGCTTCTATTATCTTCATAAAGTTGTTTTTAAGGTTGTCTACTTCTGTTTTCTTTTCATTGCTATGCTCAGGTTTTGGTGTTGTAGAATTACCAGCTTCTTCTTGTGGTTCCTTGTTTTTCTTTATATTGTTATATGTATTCTTGCACTGATGTCTGCCCATTGCTTCCCTGGTTCACTCTTAGTCAGGTCTTAGTTGGCTCTTAGTTGCCTCTTAATCAGTTGTCAGTCCAGGGGCTGTGTGTCTCCAGCTGTCACACGGGTCACTTTTAGGTGGCTCTTAGTTAACTCTTCATTAGCTTTTTGTCAGCTCTCGACCAGAGTGCTGCTGTGTGATCTCCAGATATTGGTGTGTGATGATGCAGCTTGTGTTTGAGGTGGGGTTTTGTCCTGGGATGGCCCTCCTGATATTTGTTGCTGGGGATTGCTTTTGAGGGGCTCTCCCAGCTTTTTTTGGTTTAGGACAGAGCTGGGTGTGGGTGGGGAGCCAGGTGTTGTGTCCCCAGCTTTGGAGATAAGGTGTCTGCTTGACCTAGGGATTAGGGTGCACTCACTTCCTAGTCAGCCTTAGACCAGGGTGCTACCGCAGGATCTCCAGATGTTGGTGCATGATCACCGGCTTGTTTCTTCTTCTTTTTTTTTTTTTTTTTTAAACTTTATTTTATTTATTTATTTGCCTTGGTGTTTGCGTGGAACTAGAACTACAGACAGTTGTTAGCTGACACGTGGGTGCTGGGAATTGAACTCGGATCCTCTGGAAGAGCAGAAGGTGCTCTTAACCGCTGAGCCATCTCTCCAGCCCCACCGGCTTGTTTCTTAAATTCATTTGATTGGAAAGTCTTTTCCTAATTCTTTACTCTGAGGGAGTGCTTGTTTTTTTTGAATTTGAGATGGGTTTCTTGTATGTAGCACAAGGATGGATCTTATTTTTGTATCCATTTTTTAGCCTGTGTCTTTTTAAAGGTGAATTGTGTCCATTGACATTAAGGAATATTAATGACGAGTGACTGCTAATTCCTGTTATTTTTTTGGTGGTAGTGTGTGTGTATTTTCCTTCTTTGGGGTTTCCTTCTGGGGGATTTTCTACTGATTGTGGCTTCATAGGTGTATCTAGTTTCTTTAGGTTGGAGTTTTCCTTCTAGTGTTTTCTGAAGGACAGAATTTGTAGATAGTTTAAGTCTGGTTTTGTTATGGAATACGTTGGTTACTCTGTCTATGGTGATTGAGAGTTTTGCTGGGTATAATAGTCTGGGCTGGCATCCATTCTCACTTAGTGTTCTTATAACTTCTGTCCAGGACCTTGTAGCTTTTATAGTTTTCATTGAGAATTCGGGTATTATTCTGATGGGTCTGCCTTACAAGTTACTTGGTCTTTTTCCTTAGCAATTCTTAATATTCTTTATTTGGTATGTTTAATGTTTTGATTATGAGGTGAGCAGGCTTTTTGGGGATCTAGTCTGGTGTTCTGTAAGCTTTTTGTATCTTCATATGCATTTTTTTTTAGGTTTGCAAAGGTTTTTTTCTGTGATTTTGTTGAATATGTTTTCTGTGCCTCTGAGCTGGAAGTCTTTTCCTTCTTCTATTTCTATTATTTTTATGTTTTGCATTTTCATGGTATCCCAGATTTTCTGGATATTTTGTGTTATAACAAAAGATTATAATCTTTTTAACTTGAGTTTTCTTTTCCTGATGAATCTATTTCTTCTATTATATCTCCCACACCAGAGATTCTCTCTTTCATCTTTTAAATTATTAGTTATGCTTCCACCTGCAGTTCTTGTTTGTTTACTCAGATTTTTCATTTCCAGGATTTCCTAGGTTTGTGTCTTCCTTATTGGTTCTATATCAGTTTTTAAGTCTTGAACTATTCTCTTCACCTGTTCGATTTCTTTTTCTTGGTTCTAGTCTTTCTTTAGGAGATTTATTGCTTTATTCCTTTTTTTTTTTTTTTTTTTTTTTTTTTTTTTTTTTTTTTTTTTTTTTTTTTTTTTTTTTTTTTTTTTTTTTTTTTTTTTTTTTTTTTTTGCTTGTCTTTTTCTCTATTTCCTTAGGGGAGTTTTCATTTCTTCATTTATCTCCTTTTAAAAGGCCTCTATTATCTTTATAAAGATATTTTTAAGGTTGTTTTCCTCTGATTATTCTATATGGAAATGTTCAGATCTGGCTGTTATAGAACCGCTAGGTTCTAGTGATACCATATTGTTCTTTATGTTGCTGAATAGTTTTTTTGCACTGTTTGCCCATCTCTTCCTCTTATCAGTGCAAGTGTTTTCTGTGTTTTAGGGTGCTGGTCTTAGTCTACTAGGCACTTTTGGTGCAATTGAAGCTCTTGGAGAAATTGGAAGCAGTGAAATCTGTGTCTCAGAGAGCAGCTGAGATCTGTAGCTGGAGTTTTATAATGGAACTTGCCAGAGGCTGTCTCAGGCAATAGCTCTTGTGATGGAGTTCTCTAGAAGCTGTATCCTGAGAAGCAGCTGAGTTTGGGGGGATGGGTGGGTTTGGGGAATGGATTGACTTGCACCCAGGGATTTTACTTGCTTACCTGCAGCTGGAGCTGTGATGGATTTGGGGGGCCACCTTTTGTGCCCTGTTGCCCAGACCTGAGGGCTAGCTGTTAATTTCAAAAGTTTTGGTCACACTTACTGAAGCTACAAGTAACCCAGCCTTGGGAAGTTAGAAGCCTGATGATGAGAAACTCAAGGCCAGTCTGAGCTTTTAGAGTCTATGTCTCAAATAAAAACAAACAAACAAAAACTTTCATCACACAGGTGTGGATTTATGCTTCTAATTTTAGCACTCAGGGCAGAGATAGGCAAATCTCTGTGAGACAGAGGCCAGCATGTCTACATTGTGAATTCCAGAACAGCTCCTGATACACAGTAAGTTCCAGGCTGAAAGGGTTACATAGTGATACTTTGTTTTCAAAAAAAGAAAAAAAAAAGAAGTAGAGGCAAGAGAAATGACTCAGTGGTTATATGCACTGAATTTTGTAACAAAACAATTCCTGAGTAGATGCAACACTAGATACAGAACTCATAACAGACCAAACTATGTGTACCATCAACATCCAATTTGGTGAACCAATGAGCTTTATTGGGATTACTTATAGAAGCAGAAATAACCCAAAAATAGATGAATCACCACAGACCAGCCCATCCTGGGCAATGACTCACAAAAGTTGGGAACCTGGAGCATACTACATAGCCTATAGGCAACTTAATAGGTTAGAGAGTGACCTTTCCAGATACCTCAATTGGTCCAAACCTCTTCCTGTCAGCTGGCTTGGTCTGAGAGTCTTCTTTCAGTGAGGATCCTAGGGAATCTTGTAAGTTTCTGGGATTTCCTAAACCTATTTTGAGTTGTTTACCTTTCTTATGGGACTTTTTGCAAAGTGAAAGATTTCAGTCTCAGAGGAAATTTTTACATTTGACTATTCTTTAGAGGATCTGAGTTCAACTTCATCAAACATCCCTATGTTCTTGTTTTGTTTTAGTGTTTTTTTCTGACAAGGTCTTCTTGTGTAACTCTTCCTGTTCTGGACCTCACTATGTAGATCATGCTGCCTTGAACTTACAGCGGTTCAACCATTTCTGCCTCCCAAGTGGTGGAATTAGAGATGTATACTGCCGAGCTCCCTTGTTTGTTCTTAATAGTGTGTAATTTTTTTTAATTAATTAGCTTATGTTACTGGGGATGGCAGGGTTTTGCCCATGTAAGCTCATGCTTTCTTAGTTTTAATATCTATTTCTAGTCCTAGAATTTTTGTTTTTAAATATTTTTTAACGTATTACAATTTATTCATTTATATGAGGGTGTCATAAATGTAATGACATGTATGGAGATCAGAGAAAAACTTAAGGGAATCAGTTTTCTCCTACTACTAAAACTTTGTATTTTTTATTTTGATTATATATTTATTTGAGTATTGGAGTGTGTGTGTACCCATACATTGAAGTCAGAGCATGACTTTCAGTAGTCTGTTTTTTCCCTCTACCATGTGAGTTTTGGAGAGCAGATTGTTAGGCCTTATAATAAGTACCTTTGTCCAGTGTACTGTATTGCTGGCCCTATTTTTGTATTTTGAGAGAATTTTTGTTAAGTAGGCCTAACTAGCCTAGCACTTGCTATGTAGAACAGGGTAGGCCCTGATTTGTATCAGTCCTTTTGCCTCTGCCTCTTGAATGATGTGAATTTACTTATTTTTGAGAAAGACTAACTCTGTAGTGCAGGCTGGCCCACAACTCACTAGGCAGTCCAATCTAGACTATAATTCATTGAACTCCTTCCACTTCAGCCGTTAAAATGCTGGGATTACAGATATGCATCAATAAATTGAGTTCCAACATTTTATTATTTATTCATTCACTGTTTTGGTTCTCTTTGTCCACCAGGTCCGTCCTCAGCTCAAACTCAGGTCATATGGCTTGGCAACAAACAGCTTTACTCACTGTGCCATGTAACTCTTTCTCCATTTTTTTTTCTGGCTTTTTGAGAAACAGGCTTAGGCAGGCATGGTGATACAATATCTTCGATCCCAGCATTTGGAAAGCAGAGTCAAGCAGATCTGAATTCAAGACCAGCCTGTCATATAGAGTGAGTTCCAGGATAGCTAGTACAGAGAACTCCTGCCTCATAGGAAAAATAAAGAGAAGGTTTTGTTAGGTAGGCAATAAACTAGAGGCCTCTTAGGTTTGTTGTTTGTTAGTGATATATTGAATATTTAATAAAATATTAAATAAAAATATTTAATATTTTACATTTAATAAAATCAGTCTGGAATATTAGAGAGAGGAAACAGACCACAGTCAAATCTCACCCAGCCAACTTCTCAGGGTAAAAGCTATCTGCAGGTGTCCCCTACCTGGCTCATGGCTTCTATAGAATACCACAATGTCTGCCTATATTTGCCTTAAGTATCTTTTTTACCCAGCTGTTTCACTTCTGGGCTCAACTCTGTATCATAATTTTAGAGTTAGGATTAAAGGTGTGAGCTACTACTGTTTGATAGTTAGGCCCTGAACTCACAGAAACATAGAAAGATCTCTGTCTCTGGAGTTATGGGATTAAAGATCTCTGTCTCTGGAGTTATGGGATCCACTTGGTCATTCTTGTGCTGGGATTCAAGGCCTGAGTTACCACCTGTCATTCCTGTGCTGGGATTAAAGGCATGAGTTACCACTCTCTGACCCTTGTGGTTTGACTATGGGTGGATTTGTTCTCTGATATTTCAGACTGATTTTATTAAGTATAAAATATGTCACCATAGTTTGTACCCTGAGTGATGAGATTAACAATATGTTTTAAAATGGTGGCTGTGTTCTTCACTTAGTAAAATAAAACAAGCAAAATAAATAGTCTCCCTAAGCCTTGATCTCAGATCTGTAATTCTAATTATTTAGATAAGATATGAGAATTCAAAGCTCAAGACATTTTTTGGACTATGGTATATGTTCAGGCTACTGTCTCAAAAACTGAAAAATGTAAAAAGGGGCCTTAGGTATTGATTGATGGTAAGGCACTTGTCTTAAATGCATGAAGCTGTATGTTCAATATATAGAAACAACCCTTTGATTATTGATTGTTTTATTTTGTTTTAGGGTGCTAAGTGGAACTCAGAGACTGAGAATAGTAGACAATCACTTTGACCACTGCATGACCACCTCTAGTCCTAAATGAATTGTTTGTTTTGTCTTGTTTCCCTTTTGACTTTGGGTATCAGCATCTCACTCTGTAGCCAACACTATACTGGATACTCAGTGATCCTTCTGCCTCCACTTCTCAAAGCTCGGGTTGCCTTTCTGGGCCCTGCTCAAAATTAATATTTTGAGAGCTGTGTCTCTGGTACTTAGACAGTGGGACCCTCTCTGGGACACATAGTTCAGAGAGTTCCTCTTGTTGCACAAAAAAAAATTAGTGTGTGTGTCTGGGTGGGTGGTGAGAGAGTCACTTGGTTTTCCTTTCAAACAGAGCAACCTCATAAATCTAGACACCCTTCTACCCAAGTGTCATTTTCAGCCCACTCCATTCTCACTCCACCCCAGGTGATAGGCAGTCCTCATGTCTCTTTGTCCTAAATCCTCAAAACAAAACACATCTGCATTAATGTGTTCAGTTTTCCAGCAAGAGCCTGGCTTAAAAATGCATCAAGGGTTTGAGTGGTAGAGTACTTAGGTAAGTAAAAAGACAAATTAATTAACTTGTCAAATCCTCCTTCTAGACATGAGTGTGAAAAATTTTTGCATAACAAAGCATTAACATTGTTCTCAGCATGCCAAGCAGTCCTTTTTCTTTTTTTCTTTGTACTCAATTCATAGTTTGTAGATCTCATGAATTAGTACCTCTTTAAGCTGTAAGACTGCACAGAGTGGGGCTGGGGAACTCTTGGTAAGATGGATTCATTTCAACACACACACACACACACACACACACACACACACACACACACACACACAAATGTATGCGGAATAGAAGCTGGCCATACAAATTAGTTGGTAGAATGCACACCTGAAGCCCTGGGTTCAATATCAGTTACTGTGTAAACTGTGGTGACATGTGATCTCATCAGCAGAGAAAGAGGCAGCAGGATCAAAAAAGTTCTTCAAAGACATCTTCACAGAGTTTGGACCAGCCTGGACTACATAGAACTATATCTTATTAATTTACTAAAAAATTGTCTCTAAAATTAATAAACAAACCAACAAATAAGGCTCAGAGCCATGTTTAGAAGTACTGAATATTCAGTAAATATTAGAAACACCCTAATGTGAAATCAGCTAAATTACAGGTTCTTTTCTTTGTCTTCTTTCTTCCTCCATACAGTCTGAGTGTCCTTTATCAAAGCAGGACTGACAAGAGAAGACAACACTCTCAGCCAGTGGTTAGCTGGCTGATGCTTGTTAGCAGAGCTTTGACTGCCAACACAGACCAAGCACTTCTAGTACTCAAACATGGGAGTGTGGCAGAGAAGCTAATTCTTTTCAGTTAGTGTATATTCATGTTGGTTTACCAGTTGCTGACAAAAATGAAGGAAAGTGCTGAAAGTTTGCATTACTGCTTCCTCCACACATCCTCAGATGTAGGTCTGGATTGTCTTCAAATCGGAAATCTAATTTTGGAAGCAGATCATGACACAATAAAGCAATAGCAAAATAAGATCAGAAAAATAAGATCAGAGCTAGCTGAGGTATCTCAGTGTGACTACAGCATCAAGAAGGCAGAAATAGGAGGTCTGCCAGACAAATCAAAGCTAGCTTGGATCATTTGACGAGTTCTAGACCTGTCTGTGAAAAACTATGGAAGAAGAGATAGATGATAGACAGGTAGACAGATAGAGATACAAGAAGAGATCTTTGTGAAATGAGCTTAACAGGTGTTTTTTAAAAAGATTTGTTTCATTTTATTGTATGTGTGCCAGAGTATATGTTACGTGTATAATATGCATACAGTGCCTGAAGAGGAAATCAGAGGATTTAAGGTATCCTAGAACTGGAGTTATAGGGAGTCATAAGCCACCTACAGATTCTTAGATTTGAACTTCAGTCCTCTTTGAGAATAATAAATTCTTTTAACAGTTGAGCCACAACATATGTTTCTTACCTTTTTAAATTAAATGTCAGTATGTGAGTGTGGGCTAACATACCCACAGTTTATACTCCTTCCCATTAAGCTGTCTGTCCATCACTAAGGCTTCATTCTCTTGTGATTGTTTTGTATTGTAGTTAGCTAGAGTTAATCCCCATGTCTCACACATGGTAGACAAGTTATCTAACAATAACCTAAACAACAGAATTCTTTCACTGTTTGGTACTGCAGTTATTTTGTTTTCTGATCAAGCTACTGACCTGAACCAAGACAACATACACCCTCATTATATTTTAAAGTTTGCTTAGCTTTCTTGTGGCACCAGGGATTTAAACTAGGTGGGCTTATGGGCCAAATGCCTACCACAGAGAAATATCCTCAGGCTTTTTTATTTTGAGACAAAGTCTCAGTAAATTACCCATTCTGGTCTTGAACTCATTCTGTTTCCAAGAATGCTTTGAACTTGAGAATCTTTCTAACTCACACTTCCCACAAGCTGAAACTTCAGGTCCAGGTAAAACAATAAAATATTAAAGAGTAATACTGCTTGATAGCCAAGCTCTCAGCAGAGTTCCTATTTATTTATTTATTTGGTTTCTGCTTGTGTGACTCCCCTTAAGCCCCTGGGGACACCTGCCAGAGAATACCTAAGTCTATATTCTCTCTGTGTTACACATGTTATGCCTGTGAAAAAAGCTAAGCTGTAAGCACAGTAAGAAATTACTAGTAACCAGTAAGAAATAACTATAATAATATACCATAATAGTTGTGTGTGGCACTGAATACCTTTAATCCATGCATTTGGGAGGCAGAGGCAGGCAGATCTCTGAGTCCAGGGTAACCAGGGCTATACAGTGAGATCTTATCACAAACAAGCAAAACAATATATAACACAGTGAAAGTTTCATGAAAGTGAATGTTCCATTGCATTCCTTTCATTGTTCTTGTTTTGTTGTTTGCTTTTTTTGGAGTCAAGACCTCAATTTGCAGGGATTCTCCTACCTCTGCCTCTTGAGTGTTGGAATTATGGGCTGGTACCTCCTTCTGGCAATGTTGAGGATTACTTGTGGAAGTGAGAGAGCAAAGACCAACTGGCTGCAGTGAAGGGCATGGCTGTTAGGCTGGTGGCTTTGGGAGGTGCAGGTCTAAGGAGTACAGTATAAATTGTTTGAAGGACCTTAGAGGGTGGAAAATGGGGAATATGTAGAGAGACAGCTGAAGGGCCAGACTTTCTAGATCCTCACTGTAAGACCACCGACCTTTACCCACAAAGTTGCTGAAAAGTTTTAGGCAGAATGATATATTTAGAAAATAAACTGAAAAAGAAAATAAGCTGACAAAAGTGACTCTTTACAGGGTGACATTGTGTTTTGTTTCCTTACTCCACCCTCAGCAGGCTGGCAACTCAGAGCTGAAGCTGGCAGAGGCTGCTCTTCAGAATACACTAGAAGGGTCAATCTGAGCAAGCTAAGCAGGCTCTTTTGCTAATGCTCTGTGTTCTCTCTGTGTGTTTCTGCTATTAAATAAATACCAAGATGTTTATAAGAACTGTTGGCAAGCTACCCACTCCATCTTCCTGAACCACAGGCTCTGAAGCCCTCAACCATCAAAGTTCTAGACAGAATATCTACCATAGAAAAAATCATTCTGAGTGTAATATATTTTTTGCCGCTTGTACCATAGGGGTGTAGAATCTAAGCATTTTCCCTTACAGCAGAAAGTGCAAATCTAGTTGCCTAGGAAATTAGAGGTTGATGGGTAAGTGCTTTTTGTTTTAGTTGGCAGTAGTTTCAGTCAATTATTTAATTTTTCTCATGCTGAGGAGTGATTGTAGGGCCTTGTGCCTGAGAGTAAAGTACTCCAGCCCTCAGCTACATGTCTGTATAGTACTGCCTGGTAGTTATAGCAAACAAAACAACAGTAGCCTACTCAGGAACCTGGCTTTCTAGTCTGGCCACCTTTCTTATATTTATGTGTGTGTGTGTGTGTGTGTGTGTGTGTGTGTGTGTGCGCGGGGGGGTGGGGGTGGGGGGGGAGAGAGAGAGAGAGAGACAGAGACAGAGAGGAAAAGAGAGACCAGAGGCATGTGGGAGTCAGTGAGCAACTTCCAGATGTTGGTACTCTCTTTCTACTATGTACAGACCACTGGCTAAACCAAAGTTGTTAGGCCTGGTAGCAGGTATCTACCACTTTGATCAAAGTTTACTTTTCCATTAAACAATATATATTTGATTGTCCTATAGTTGGAAGGATGACAAGCCAAAGTAATGCATTCTGCATGGAGAAAGGTAAGACAAGAGAGAAAAAAGGGGATTAAGGTTGGTGAGTGTGGCTGGACATGGGGGTACACACCGAAAGGCCTGGAAGTTGGAGGTGAAAGTAGGAAGATAAAAAGTCCATAACTAGTCTTGATCACATTCTTTGTTAGAGGCCATCCTTGGTTATCTCAGATCATGTGGGGGGGGGAGGGAGGGAGGAAGGGAGGGAGGGAGGGAGGGAGAACAAGAAGAAAAAAAAGAAAGAAGAAAGAGAAAAGAAAAAAAGAGAGTGGTGAACTGGTAAACACATTTGAAGTTTATGTATTTCAAAAAAACGTGAAACTGACTTTTAAGCAAAATGTATGACTGATCCCTTCACCCAAAATGAATTTACTTTGACTTTTGTTCCTGGAACACTTGAAAAGTCACTTCTTTGGGTAGTCAATACCAGTGGGCTTAATTCCCCTCTCTGTCACTTCTTATGGTTGTATTAACTCTGTTTCCCAGAGCT
Source organism: Sigmodon hispidus (assembly GCA_004025045.1). Classification (NCBI taxonomy): domain Eukaryota; kingdom Metazoa; phylum Chordata; class Mammalia; order Rodentia; family Cricetidae; genus Sigmodon; species Sigmodon hispidus. The sequence continues at coordinate 206,504 of PVIH01001083.1, read as the reverse complement.
AGGATGTCAAGCAGAAAGTATAATGTTGGTATTTCTTTGCTGTGTGCCGTGTGTGCACATGTGGGTTTGCGTGCTTGCATGAATAGGAGATAAGATGGATGAATGTTTTCAGACAGCTCTGGCACATACTAAGCTCTGATACCATTATCTAACAGTGCATTTGTGTGTCTCTTTTGGGTCACATCAAGTCCCATTCTGCCCCACCATGCAGCTGCCCTCTCTATTCACTGTTTCTGTGGGTGGAAAGTCTCTCACGCTGAGCTTTCCCCAGGTGTCTGTGTTTCTTTCACACTGAGCTTCTGTAGCACAGGGACCTGACAAGCAGCATTTGCATTGAATGATTACTCCTGGAGGTGCTCACACAGTTACACAGGATGGTTCATAATACAACATCTTAGTACAAGGTAACTTTGTCTCTGTCGCACCAGCCAGCTTCCAAATTATGACTTATTAATTATGAAAGTTTGACCTTAGCTCAGGCCTGTCCAGCTAGCTCTTATAACAAATTAACCCATATTTTTAAATTATAAATAAAGTCACATTTTCTAGCTGTGTATATCCTTGTTCAAGGTCCCTTCCCACTCCCACCCCCTCCAGTCACTCTCTCTTCTCCACATCTCACCATCTCCTCCCCAGCAAGGACAGGAGGTCCCAAGGTTCCAATAATACTTAGTTCAGCCTCCACTCCTGGCAGATCCAGTTTCCTCCCCTCAACATCAAGACTGAGTCAGGTGTTCCTCTAAAGGAAGTGGGATCCAAGGTGCCAGTCCAAGGTGTTTCAGATCCCAAGCTGTTCAGTAGTTGTGGTTTGCATTTTGATTTTTTTGTTTAGAGTTCACTAATGAGTAAGTACATCCCCTTCTTTTCTTTCTGGGTTTGTGATACCTCACTAAGGAGGATATTCTCCAAATACATCCATTTGTCTGCAAATTTTAGGATATTATTTTTTCTTACTGTTGAGTAGTACTCCATTGTGTAGATGTACCACAGTTTGTTAATCCATTCTTCAGTTGAGGGGCATCTAGGTTGTTTACAGGTTCTTGCTATTACGAATAAAGCTGCTATGAACATAGTTGAGCTAGTGCCTTTGGAGTGCAAATGTGCGTCTTTAGGGTATATGCCCAGTAGTGGTATTGCTGGATCCTTGGGGAAATTGACTCCCAGTTTTCTGAGAAACCACCATACTGCATTTCGGAGTGGCTGAACAAGCTTACACTCCCATGAACAATGGAGAAGTGTTCTCCTTGCTCCACATCCTCTCCAGCACAGGTTGTCATCTGTGTTTTTGATTTTAGCCAATCTGACAGGTGCAAGGTGGTATCTCAAAGTTGTTTTGATTTGCATTTCTCTGATGGCTAAAGAAGTTGAGCACTTTTTCAAGTGCTTTTCAGCCATTTGTAATTCTTTTGCTGATAATTCCCTTTTAGTTCTGAACCCCATTTTTTGATTGGGTTATTTAAGGTTTTGGGCTCTAGTTTCTTGAGTTCTTTACATATTATAGAGATCAGTCCTCTACCACTTGTAGGGTTGGTGAAAATCTTTTCCCATTTTATAGGCTGTCGTTTTTGTCCTATTGACAGCGTTCTTGGCTTTACAGAAGCTTCTCAGTTTCAGGAGGTCCCACTTATTGATTGTTGTTCTTAGTATCTGTACCACTGGTGTTATATTTAGGAAGTGGTTGCCTGTGCCAATGTGTTGGAGGGTATTTCCCACTTTCTTTTCTATCAAGTTCAGAGTGGCTGGGTTTATGTTGAGGTCTTTGATCCACTTGGATTTGAGTTTTGTGCAGGGTGACAGGCTTGGATCTATTTGCATTTTTCTACACTCTACCAATCAGCTATGCCAACACCATTTGTTAAAGATACTATTTTTTTTCCATTGAATATTTTGGGCCTCTTTGTGAAAGATCAGGTGTTCATAGGTTTTTGGGTTAATACCTGGATCCCCAATTTGATTCCATTGATCAACAAGTCTGCTTTTATGCCAGTACCAGACTGTTTTTTATTACTGTAGCTCTATAGTATAACTTGAAGTTGGGGATGGTGATGTCTCCTGAGGTTCTTTTGTTGAGCAAAATTGTTTTGGCAGTCCTGGCTTTCCTGTTATTCTAAATGAAATTGAGTATTGTTCTTGCAAGGTCCGTAAAATATTGTGTTGAGATTTTGATGGGCAGTGCATTGAATCTGTAGATTGCTTTTGGTAGAATTGCCATTTTTTACTATGTTGATCCTACCTATCCAGGAACATGGGAGATCTTTACATTTTCTGATATCCTCTTCAATTTCTTTCTTCAGTGATTTAAATTTTTTGTCAAATAGATCTGTTATTTCTTTGGTTATAGTTACTCCAAGATATTTAAAGCTATTTGCAGCTACTATAAAGAGTGATGTTTCCCTTATTTCTTTTTCAGCCCTTTTATCTTTAGAGTATGGGAGTAACCCATACTTTTATATCAACATTCTACCATGTGGCTTTTACCTCTCTTCCATTATGTGTGTTCAATTTATCCTGTGTCTCCATGGTGTCTTACTCACACCTAAGTTCATCTATAACTTTCTTTCTCTCTGCCCAGAAGTCCTGCCTATACCTCCTGCCTAGCTATTGGCCATTTAACTCTTTATTAAATCAATAAATAATACCTCTACAAAATGTATAAATATTCCACAACAGAGCTTTCTTCTGTTGTGGAACATTAGTTAAAGACGCATTATTTTCTTTTATGTTGTGAAACATTTGTTTAGTGATACAAAGATGTGTTGTAATTTTTTAACCCCTGTGAGGCTGTGTACAGTGCCTGTCTAAAATGCCGATTGGTCTAATAAAGAGCTCAATGGCCAATAACAAGGCAGAAGAAAGGATAGGTAGGGCTGGAAGGCAGGAAGAGAAGAAAAGAAGAAGGAAAGAAGGAAGAGAAGAAAGCTAGAAGGAGAATGAGATAAGAAGGAGAGAGGATACCAGGGGTCAGTTATACAGTCATACAACAAGCCATATAGTAAGAAATAAAGACATACAGAAGTAAAGAAAGGTAAAAGCCTAATGTCAAAAGGTAGATGGGAAAAATTAAGAAATAACTTTGGCTAGAAATATGTCAAACTAAGGGTAAGCATTCATAAGAAAGAATAAGTTTTAGTGTATTTATTTGGGAGCTGGGTTGTGGCTTCCAAAAAGTAAACAAACAAACAAAAACTACATTTCTCATACCTTTGAAGCCTTTCTGAGATAATGATCTATTTTCTACTTTCTTGTAACAACCACATGAAGAGGTGTGTGTGTGTGTGTGTGTGTGTGTGTGTGTGTATGTATTTTAGATATAAATTACAAGGAGATGAGTTACTGGATGCACACTGAGAAAGGTGCTTGAGACTGTTTGTATACATAATACCACACATACTTTAATTAATAACCATAGACTAGAAAGATGATTCAATGGTTAAGAGTGCTTACTGGGTGTGGTGATATATTTTATTTTTAATAAAGCCAGCCTGGAATATCAGAGGACAGAGCCATCTCTTCAGTCCTTTTGTTTGTTTGTTTTGTTTTTGAGATGAGGTTTTTTTTTTTTTTTTTTTTTTTTTTTTTTTTTTTTTTTTTTTTTTTTTTTTTTTTTTTTTTTTTTTTTTTTTTTTTTTTTTTTTTTTTTTTTTTTTTTTTTTTTTTTTTTTTTTTTTTTTTTTTTTTTTTTTTTTTTTTTTTTTTTTTTTTTTTTTTTTTTTTTTTTTTTTTTTTTTTTTTTTTTTTTTTTT
>PVIH01001083.1:149916-202661 GCA_004025045.1 Sigmodon hispidus | reverse complement strand
GTAACAGCCCTGGCTATTTTGAAATTTACTTTCTTGGCCTCAAACTTACAGAGATCATCCTGCCTTTGCCTCCCAAGTCTGGGACTAATGTCATGTATCACCTCTGCCCGACTCTTGCTCCTACCTGAATATCTGCCTATGCCTGCCTTCAATTATTCTCTGCCCAGTTGTTTCACTTTCAGGTTCCACTCTGCATCATAATCCTAGAGTTAAGATTAAAGGAGTGAGCTTCTACTGTTTTGTTTTTAGAGTTTGAACTCACAGAAATACAGAAAGATCTCTGTCTTCTGAGTGATGGGATTAAAGGCATAGGTCACCCCTGGGTCATTCCCATGCTGAGATTAAAGGCATGAGTTACCACTCTCTGACCCTCATGGCTTGACTGAGGATAGCTCTGTGATTAAGAGTACTGGCTACTTTGCCAATGGACCTGGGTTTAATTCCTAATATTCACATGGTGGTTCACAACTATATATAGCTCCAGTTCCAGTGCCCTCTTCTAGTCTTTGAGGGGACCACACATATAATGTGATACCTAGACATATATGCAAGAAAAATTTAAGAAAGAGAAAGAGATTTTGTTGCCAGAGGACTGTCACCACAATTTATCTGTCCTGCACCATCCTGAAACTACTTCCAAATATTCACTCAGAGACTTGGCTGATGGTTCAGGCTTATTACTAGCTAGCTCTTACATTTGAATTAACTTTATGATCTAATCACTAATCTATGCATCACCATGTGGCCCATGGCTTACTGGTTCTCTGGCATCTTGTTTTATGGATGGAAGGATGGATGAAAGGATCGCAGCTGCCAATTCTGCCCTTCTTCCTTAGAGTACTCAGTTTGATTCTTTCATCTAAATTTATCCTGCTTTGCCAGAGGCTAAGACAAGCTTTATTATCAACCAATGAGATAAACACATATTCACAGAATAATGGACCATCTCATAGCATTTCCCCCTTTCTGTCTAATTAAAAAGAAAGGCTTTAATTTTAACATAGTAAAATTACATGTAACAGAAAGCTATCAAGCAAGAGTTACAGTTACAATATCTAGTCTATTTGTGTTTGACAAAATCAGAGAAAACACTCAATTATTTATCTTATCTTAGTGACTCTTTTTTCATAACTAAGAAAAATTATAACCATCTAGCCTTCAACTCCATCAAAGACTGGACCTGTGTTTTGTTTTCAGCACTCACATCAGGCAGCTCATAGCCACCTTAACTTTAGTTGTAGGATATTTGACACCTCTTCTGAACTTCGTAATGCAGGCATTACACTCACATGCATATAAATTCACACAGACACATAAAAAAAGCTCTTAATGCAGTTTTAAGTTTACAGATAATCTAAATAGAAAGTGCAGCAATTGCTCACATGGGTCCTTTCTTTCCTCTTCTCTCTGCCTTTTCTGATTGCTAGTATTTTTCGTATTACCTTAGTGTTCCACCTAGTCATTGCTCCCTCCCATGAGCAACTAACAGGAGCCCAAGGGCCATTTGACTATTTCTTTAAGTGCTGTCTTTTACTGAATGCCAGACAGGAATATAGAATGTGGAACTTCTGCAGGTGGGCTTTCCTAACTTGGATGTATGTTTTTTAAAGTTTCTTCATATCCTTTGTGGCTCTCCATTTGGGAGACACAAGATCAGTAACTGCATCTAGTGATAGCCTTCTTGCTGTCAGAGTCACAAGGTGGCCCAAGGTATCACATGACAAGAAGTAAAAGTAGGTAGTTTTCTTAGGAATAGAGGCAGAAGAATATAGCAAGTTACATGATAGACTAGACTACTGAGGCATATTCTGTGTCTATGAGCCAAATCTGTTTTAGTTAAGGTTACTTTTGCTATGATAAAAGTTCATAACCTAAAGCAAGCTGGAGAGGAAAAGAAGGTTTTAAATCACTAATCTTTCCTTAAAAAACAAAACAAACAAACAAAAAATCCAAACTTCTCTCCAGTGTGTGTGTGTGTTTATGGTTGGAAGATAACATAGCAGAGTCAGCTCTCTCTTACTATGTGTGATGTGGGATTTTCTTTTGTATGTTGTAAAAGATGTCAAAGTACAGCTAAACCACGAACCATGTGGTAAGACATAGATTAATAGAAATGGTTTGAATTAAGACACAGTGCTAGCTAACAAGTAGCCTGAACCATAGGCTAAACAGTTTGTAATTAATATAAGCCTCTGTGTGATTATTTGGAACAAAGCAGCTGCTGGTGATCTGCACCTCAGGACAAAGCCAAGCCAGAAACTCCTGGCTATAAATGCAGATTCTGAGATCCAGCTCAGGTTGGTAGGCTTAGCAAAGCCTTGGCCACCAAGTAATCTCAGTGGCCAGTTCTCCCTTTTGACTGTGAGTGTGATGTGACCAGCAAGCCATCTCACTGGTCAGCTCTCTGCTTCTTATAAATTCCTCCTGCCTAGATTTCCCATTAATGATAGACTATCATCTGGAATCATAAGCCAAGTAAACCTTTCTCCTTTATGTTGCTTTTGTCAAGATATTTTTGTGTATGGGTGTTTTGTCTGTGTGTGACTGCATGGTCAGGACAGAAGAAAGTGTCAGATATCCTGAGACTGGAGTTACTGATGGTTGTATGCCACCATTTGGGTAGAAAAAAAATCACACTTGGGTCCAGTGCTCTTAACCCTCAAGTCATTTCTCTAGCCCCCATAATCATTGTTTTTAGAATTCCACAATGAAGCAGAAAAAGAAAAAGTTTGCCTCTGATATTTTTGTTCTGTGGAATAGGTGTAAAGCTCGGGCCATAGGGAATTTGGCTAATATTCTTGTGACCTACTGTTTCAAGTCTTGGATCACAAAGGTTGCTGTGACCCAAATTCCAGGTGAGATGTTCAACATTCTAACAGGGATCCTTCATAAGTCCGAAAAGACCTCATCTCCTTCATTACCACCTCTTCACTGTTTGCCATAACAACTTCCACTCCTCTTCCCCTCCTCCTTTTTCTCCCCTACCCTCCACCCGTGCTAAAGATAGGAGGAGAACAAAGGCTCTGCAAATGGAGTAGAGCAATGACAGAGAAAAGTAGTACATCCAAAGGAACATGGACTTGGAATTGAGTGGTCCTTTAAGGTATTTATTTATTTTGACTCTTAAAAAGATTGATTAATACGTGCATACACCCATGGGGCCAAAGAGAACATCAGTGTTCTTCTCTAGTGCCCTTTGTCTATTGCTTTTGAGGTCTTGCTCTATGATTCTAAACTTTGGGTTTTTTTTTTTTTTTTTTTTTTTTGACTGCAAGCCAGCAAATTCTAATAATCTTCCTGTCTCCACCTTTCTTAAAGTTGGGGTTATGGATATGCATGTGACACTCTGTTGTTTATTGGGTTCTGGAACTTGAATTGTGGTTTTCATGATTGCTCAGCAAGTGCACTTAACCTCTGAGTCATTTGTTTTGATTAATATTTTGGAAAATTATTTTTAAATTATATGTATATATGGTGTGCACACCTGTGCAGGTGCCCAAGGAATCTAGAAGACATCAGATTCCCTGGACCTAGAGTTACAGGCAGTTATGAGCCACCTAATATGTGCACTGAGAATTGAACTCAGGCTTTCTACAAGAGCAGTTGCAGTTTTAACTTGCTGAGTTATTTGTCTAGTCCCATAAACAATTTTAAAATATATGATTACTATTATTTTTATTTGTTTTTTTGTTTTTTGTTTAGTTTTGTTTTTGTTTGTTTGTTTGTTTGTTTGTTTTTGAGCTAATGACTCTCTCTACAGTTCTGGCTGTCCTAGAACTTACTATATAGACCAGGCTGGCCTTGAGCTCAGAGAACTTCTTGCCTTTGCATCTGAGTCCTGAAATTAAAGCCATGTCCATTTTAATGTATTATTATGATATATATGTGTGCTCATGATGTATGTGTGTGTGTGTGTGTGTGTGTATGTATATATACTATTGGTAAACATGTGGAAAGCAGAAAACAGCATCCACCTTTTCACTTATAGAATGTAGTTCAGGTTAGGCTTGTGTGGCAAGCAACATTACCCACTGAGTCATCCCACTAGCTGTAGTTTTTACCTTCCATCCCTCTTATTTTAACTTATTTGCTATTTTTAAATTTAATCTTTATAGTTGTTTTGCTGGGAGGCTTGTGCATACTTGGTGCCCTCAGAAGTTGAAAGAGGGTGTCATATCTGGAACTGGAGTTATAGAGTATCAAACCCTTGAAACTGGAGCCATGTGGGTGCTGGACATTGAACCCAGCGTCTTTGCAAGATTATCAAGAATAACTACTGAGTCACTTCTCTAGCCCTTATTTTACTTTATTTTGTTTTTTGATATTTGTTTGTTTACTTTTTGAAACAGGGTATCACTATGGTACTATGGCTGAGCTTGTACTTGTTCATTATGTAGATCAGGTTGGCCTCAAACTCCCAGAAATCTGCTTGTCTGTGTCTTCGGAGTCCTGAAATTAAAAATATGTTCCATCATGCCCAGCACACATTTTATTTGTTTGTTGTTTTTCTGAGACAGGGATTCTCTGTGTATCTATAGCTGTTCTGAAATTCACTTTATAGACCATGCTGTCCTTGAATTTGCAGCAATTCTGTTTTAGCTGCCCTAGTGCTGCCACAGTGAGCTATGACTGTTGTTTTTATTCCAAGTATGGCTCCATGTTTGATAGAGCTGTGTCATGGCTACCCCATAAACATAAAAAACTGAAGATCGTTCATAGGGAGTGACTGTCAGTAAAGTTTAGTTATTTTATATTAAATCACCAGAGGCCATCAAAGCTCATAAAACTATATCCTCTACACACACATTATTTTTAAAAGCAAGTGAAAATTTAATATACATTTTATTCAAAATAGCTTAAGACATTTGGGGCTGGAAATGTAGTTTAGGGGGTTGAGTGCTTGCATAGCATGCATGAAGGTATGAATTTGATCCAAAACAGGAGATGTAGGTGGTGACATGTGCCTGTCATCCTAGCCCCTTGAGGTGAAGCCAAGAAGATCAGAAGTTCAAGGTCATTCTTGGTTACAAAGCATGTTCAATACTAACCTGGATGTCATGAGAGCTACCAAAAATAAGTAAATAAAAATAAGCTTTTGTGGTCTCTACTTTTTTCCTCTGTTTTCTACAAACATGTTTTTTTGTAGGTCTTCATTTCCCTTTTTTAGGTGATTGCATAGAGAAGTGCACTATTTAGTATAGACTGGCCTGGAACTTCTGGATTCTTCTTTAGCCTCTTAATGTCTTTGTCAGACATCCACCACCTCATCTTGTGTCTCTCATTTTGCTTCTTGGCTATTTTTTTCTATTTCCCTTAGAGCTTTTGTTAAGATCTCTGTTCCCTCCTGCTATGTTAAAGCTTAATCTATAAACAGAAGTGTTTTAATAATTAGTAATAAAGCATTTACAATAAGCCAGACATGATGATGTGCTACTAAAATCCCAGCGCTCAGGAGGTAGAGAGAGGAGAATCGGGAGATTATGGTCATCTTCATTCAGCATGACAAATTCAAGAGGAGCCTGGGCTAATTGAGAATCAATTTCAAAAAATTTTAAAAGGACATTTATAATATATTACAATGACAGGAACATAAATATGAATTCAATCTCTCTAGAGTTTTCTATTTTGTCAAGAAAGTCTTGTTATATAACCCAGGTTTATTTGAACTTAGCACTCTCATGGTCTTATCCATGAAAGTGTTATTTCCCCTTCCTGGACTGGAAGCCTGCCTTTCCAGCATTCTGTACTTCAGGAAATTAGAATCAGTTCAGGTTAGAGTGGCCTTCAAACCAGGAGAATCCAGTCTGACTCAGAAGAGAGAGAGAGAGAGAGAGAGAGAGAGAGAGAGAGAGAGAGAGAGAGAGAGAGAGAGAGAATAGAACTGTCATACCACAACTCTCAGATATGAGCCAGAAGCTGAGTGTAAACCTCAGGTCCATGTCTTGTTTTTCTGAAACTGTGTATTTCTGCATAACCCAGGAGGCTCTTACATTTGCAGTCCTCCTGCCTAGCCTTCTCTATACCATGCTTATGAGCTAGGTATCACCAGTAGTGCATTTTGTAAAGGTTTTTTCCCTCCTCAGAGACAATCTTTTTTTCTGCCACAGGGGTCCTAGAGATCAAACCCATGCCATCAGGCTTAGTAGCATGCAAGTACCTTTACCTCTGAGCCAATTTTTAGGTCTAGCTGTACCTGACATTTTATTTTGAGAAAAATCTTACTAAGTTGTTTAGGCTGACTTTAGTCATGAGGTAGACCTGATTCAGCCTCCCAAGTGATCTGGACTACAAGTAGCCACTACAATGACCAAATCAGAGTATACATGTTTACAGTGTATTGCTTTTCTTCATATTAAAGCTTTTTGTTCACTATATAGTTTTGGCTGAAAATGACTAATTCTACATTTATTTTCCTTCCAGAAAGTTTCTGCTTTTATTCCAGGACTACTTACTATTTTTTTTTTATTTTTATAAAATAAAGTCTCATTTTTTTTTAATCTGTGTATTCTCTTGTTTCAACTCCCTTCTCCCTCAAGAGTCCTCCCGGTCAGCCTTCAACCTCCCTGCTGCCCACCCCCCAAGCCCCTCCCCAGAAATGGCAAGAGGTCCCAAGGCGGACTAGCTCAGCATCCACTTTAGGCAGGTCTGATTTCCTCATCCTAATATCCAGACTGGGTTAGCTGTTCTTCTGGAGGAATGGACTCCAAGGTGCCAGTCCATGCACAGAAACACAGTCTGAACCCTCCTCTTGAGGCTCCATTTATTACCCATGTCAGTGTACAGTTGCCTATCCTTGGAGGGCCTAGTTCCTTTTCCAGATGGTTTCCAGGTGGCTGTTCTTGATTCAGTGAGTTCACCAAGCTCCAGCCAGTCATCACTGTGAGAATTTTCTTCATAACCCCTATCCCTTTGCTCATATAGAGTCTCCTCCCCTGCTATCAGCTGGACCAGGGACTCAGCCTAGTGCTCAGCCCTGTATCCCAGCCTCTACATCAATTTATTGTTGGATGTAAGTTCTGTGATGGCACTTAGGGTGGTTATTCATTTGATTATGGGGGAAGTCCTGTTTAGGCAACACCATCACTATTGGTTGGAGATTTAGGCAAGGACATCCTGTGAATTCTTGGAAGTTTCTCTAGCACTCGGTCTTTTTCCAAACCCATATTGGCTTCCTCTATTAAGATCTCCATCTCTCTTTTTTTTCTCTCCCTCGTTGTTTCTCTCACTTAGTCATCTCCTTCTCTCGTGATTTGTTTCCACCTCTACTTGGTTGCTGCCTCTTATGCTCCCAACTAGCTAAGGAGATCTTCTCTATTTTCCTCTTCCTAAGCATCTCCCAGGATGTCTCTCGTAAGTTCCTTCAGATCCCAAGCTGTTCAGTGGTTGTGGTTTGTAGCTTGAGTATTTTTTGCTTTTAGTTTAAAGTCCACCAATAAGTGGGTACATCCTCTGCTTATCTTTCTAGGTTTCTGTTAACTTTCTCAAGAGAATATTCTCCAAATCCATCAATTTGCCTACAAATTTTAGGATATCATTTTTTCTTATTGCTGAATAGTACTCCATTGTGTAGATGTGCCACAGTTTGTTAATCCATTCTTCATTTGAGGGGCATCTAGGTTGTTTACAGGTTCTTGCTATTACAAATAATACTGCTGTGAACATAGTTGAGCTAAAGCTTTTGAGCTGCAAATGTGTGACTTTGGGGTATATGCCCAATGGTGATATTGCTGGATCCTTGGGGAGAATGATTCCCAGGCTGCCGTTTTGTCTTATTGACTGTGTCCTTGGCTTTACAGAAGATTCTCAGTTTCAGGAGGTCCCACTTAATGATTGTTGTTCTTAGTGTCTGTGCTACTGGCATTATATTTAGGAAGTGGTCACCTGTGCCAATGCATTGGGGGGGAGATTTCCCACTTTCTTTTCTATCAAGTTCTGCATAGTCTGAAGATGTCTGTTTGTGATGATGCAGCTTGCTTTGGAGGCAGGGTTTGGCCATAGGATGTCCATCCTGCTTTGTGTTTCTGAATATTGCTGGGGAAGGTTTCTCCCAGCTTTGCTTGGTTTTGGGCAGGACTGCACGTGGGGTCAGAGCTGAGGCGCTGTCCCTGAGGTCTCTGGGTGGCCTAGGAGTTGGAATTTGCTCACCTCTTACTCTGCTCTGAACATGAGGTCTGCACAGTCTCACTACTTACTAATTTTTAAAAATCAGCTAAAGGGATTGTGTAACTCAGACCCAATGCAAGTAATTTATGAATAAAATAGCCTTGAAAGGGTGCAAAAACAGCAAGGTCAATTATAATTGAGAATTTCTCTGTACCCTGCAGCTACTCAGTCTGAAATAAATGTATGGAGGTTCTTATTAATTACAAACTATTTGGTTTATGATTCAGGCTTATTATTATCTGGCTCTTTTAAGTTAATATTTTGCCATTAATGTATTTATGTTAATCTTAAATTACTGCTCTATGTATTGCCATGTGTCTCTTGGCTTTACCTTACCTGTGTTTCATTACATCTTGTTCTCCCCAGCAACTCACTGCAGCATTTGCCCCAACTTTATCTTTCTTTTCTCTCTACCTCTCTTGGATTTTCCACTAGGCTATATTCTCTCTTGCCACAGGCCAAAGCAGATTCTTTATTAACCAATGGTAGCAACACATATTCACAGGATAAAGAAGGATATCCCATAGCAATCAACATTTTTATTTCAAGAATTGTAAACACATAGTAACAAGAATAATGCATTTGTGTTAATATAAGAAGCTAGTGCAACAGTTATGTGCTCAGAAATAAACCTACACATGTACAGATAGCTAATTTGCACAAATATGAAAATGCAAATCTTGATAGAGAAAGAGATGTGACAGCAAATTGTTTTGAAGCAAGTAGAAGTTTGTACTATATATCTAGAGAATTAACAGGTATATGCTATACCATAAAAATAAACTAAAGGTGGATCACAATATAAAATCTAAGATTATAAAACCTAGAAATCAAGAGAAAATATTTTCTCTCAGAAGTAAGCAAAAATATTTTCTATACAAAGTATTTTAATTATGTTTCCCCAGCCCCAGGCCTCCCCGAGACTCTCCATCTTCCTATGTTCTTTCTCAATCTTTCAAAATATGGACACAAAAATCAAAATTAAAACAAAACAAGCAGTAAGAATCCCTCCTCCAAAAATCCAAATCCTAAAAACAACAAGAACAAAAAAATAACACATCAAAACCCTAAAAACCAAACAGAACTTATAACGTTCCCTCTGTTGTTTCTGACAATCTACTCTGGGGCATGAGGCCTTCTCTGAAGTAGGGTTAGTAAACCCAATGAGACTCCAAAGAAAAAAACCAACTTTTAGTTTGCCAGCAATTTCAAGTGGTTTGTTCGTTAGAGGTGGGCCTCATGGGATCCTCTATCAATGCTGAGACCTAGTCTGGCATGAATTATGTACAAGTTTTGTTAATACTGCTACTGTTTCTATGAGTTCATATGTGCATCAGTCCTGTCATATTCGGAAGAAAGTTCTCTTGGACTCATCCATCACTTCTGGCTTTTACAATCTTTCTGCTTCTTTCTTCACATATCTCTAAGTATTGAAGAAAAGAGTTTGATTATGGCAGCTTATTTAGGAGGATGTGCTTCAAAATTGCTTACTCTTTGAACATTGGTTAGTTATTAACCTCTATGTTAATTTCCACATACTGAAGGAAGCTTTATTGATCTGCCTTCAGCAGAGGTACTAATCTGTTGGTATAGCAATACACCTTACAAGTCATTTTATATTTTCCTTTAGTAAAATAATATTATTAAATTTTCCTTTAGGTCCACAGCCTATTGAGTCTCAAGTTCTTAACCACTTTAGTATCTTCAGGTATGGGTTTCATCTCATGGAATGTGCCTTAAATTCAATAAAAGAAAAAGTTGGTTATTCAGACAACATTTCTTTCACAATTGTATTTTTTCAGTCAGGTTGCTGTTGTAGGTCATAGATTTTGTAGTTTAGTGATGTTGAGGGATTGCCTTTCTCCTCTATCAGGGTGCAGAACAACTCCAAGGTAAACTTCTAGTTAAGTACCAGTTATGCTTCTTTGTGTTTGACAATGTAAATAATTGTTATCTTCAGCAATAGCACTTAACATCATATTATTTAGAGCAACCTTGCCAATAGCACGTGATTTTGGAAGTGTTCTGTGGGACCCCTTTGGCCAGTGACTCCAGAAGTAATTTATTTCTAGCACTGGGGATTTTACATGGTGACATGTCTAGCAGAGACATTGTCTCCATTTATATATCCTCTCTTTTCTTCCTTTCTTCCTTCTTTTTTCCTCTCTCTGTCTCTGTCTCTCTCTTTCTCTCACTCTCACCTTGTTTTGGTTTTGGATTTTGAGATTAGGGCTTCAATGTTAAACCGTAGATGTTCTGAAAATATGTAGAATAGAATGACCTCAAATTTACAGACTCTGCCTCCCAACTGCTGGGATTAATGGCATCAGTCATCTTCTCCCAGATAGACTTCTTTTATGTATATTTTAGAAAGCTTCTACAGTAGTAGTTTTCTATGTTTTTTTTCAAAAGGCCTTCAGTATTAGTTGTTTCATTCCATATTCCCTCCATTACTTTTCTTTCTCACCCCTTTCTGTTTAAACTTCTTATTCTGGTTTTTTTCCTGTTTCTTCAGAAGAGTATATTATACTTCCTTTTCCTTAAGAAATTCTTTCCTCGGGGCTGGAGAGATGGCTCAGTGGTTAAGAGCACCGCCTGCTCTTCCAGAGGACCCGGGTTCGATTCCCAGCACCCACATGGCAGCTAACAACTGTCTGTAGTTCCAGTTCCAGGCAAACACCAAGGCAAATAAATAAATAAATAATAAATAAATAAAGTTTTTAAAAAAAAAAAAAAAAAAAAGAAATTCTTTCCTCTCATCTGGTTTGTTACCTAATCATCATGGTTATTCAAATTGTAGCACATATATGGAAAGCTAAAAGGTAACATCCATGTAGTTGAACATTTCTCTCCTGCCTGACAGTTTCTATATAACTACTCAGAGGCTTAATATAAATTATAAGTGTTCAAACATTAGCACAGGCTTGTTACTAGCTAACTCTTACACCTTAAGTTAATTTATATTTTTATTTATGCTTTGCCATGTGGCTCATGGCTTGTTACCTCATTTTTATAGATCCTATTTGCTCAGTAGCTAGGTGGCATTTCTCTAACTCCACCCATTCTGTTCCCAGAATTTTTCTAGTCTGGTTGCTCCACTTATGTTTTCTCCCTAGCCAAAAAGGATTTTATTAAACCAATTCAAGTGATAAATCTTTACAGTGTACAAGGACATTATCCCACCATTTCTCTCTCTTTTTTTTTTGTCTAATTAAAAAGGAAGGTTTCAAACTTAAAATACTAAAACTATATACAAAACAGTTACTAAGAATTACAGGGGACTGAGGCCTTTCAAATTCAGACCCACATCCAGAGAGGAGTTACACATGAACAGATTCCGACATCTGGACCACCTGTCCAGACAGTCCTTCTCTGGGACTGGGGTCAATACCTAGGGTCTGATCTCAGACTCTCCCTAGCAGATAGGAGCTAGTATTTAGCTGTGAGGGGTTCCTCCATCCACCCCTTAAAGAAGGGACCTTGCACAGTCGGGTCCAACCTCCAGGGTAAACTGGGTCATCAGAAAAGGACTGAAGCCTTTGAAATTCAGACCCCTGTCCACAGCAGAGTCAGAGAGTCAGCAGATTCCTTGCTCAGAGGAGACAGAAGACACACAAGGCCTCTTACCACAATTGACTAGGAGCTGACTAATCATGAACCATTAAAGTCATGGGCAGAAGCCAGTGAAAAAATAAATATAACAATATAAAGAACAACAAGGCAACACCAGAAGAAACTGGTGGTTCTACAACAACCAGATCTGAACAAAGCAATGAAAAGGAAAGAGAAAAAATCAACAGCAAAACCAACTTTATGAAGTTTATTGAAGCCTTCAAAGAAGATATAAAAAATTCCCTTAAAGAAAAAGAAGAAAATACAAACAAAAAATTGGGAGAGATGAACAAATTCTTAAAACAAAGCCAAGAAAAGGTAAATGAAAAAATGAAGGAATAATTCCTGGAACTAATAGAAGCAATAAAGAAGGCACAGAATGAGGCAAAGGTAGAAGTGGAAAATCTAAAAAAACAAACAAGAACTACAGATACAAGCATAACAAACAGAATCCAAGAGACAGAAGAGAGAATCTCTGGAGTAGAAGACTGAGTAGAGGAAATAGATACTGAAACCAAAAAAAAGCCACAACACAAAACATTCAGGAAATTTGGGACACCATGAAAAGATTTAACTTGAGAATAATAGGAATAGAAGAAGAAGAATATCAGCTAAAAGGCACAGGTAATGAATGTATTCAATAAAATCATAGAAAAAAACTTTCCCAACTTAAAGAAGGAAATACCTATAAAGATACAAGAAGCTTACTAAAGAACACCAAATAGATTTGACCCCCAAAAAATGTTTGCTTGCCACATAATAATCAAGTCACAAAACATGCAGAACAAAGAAAAAATTTTAAGAGCTAAAAAAAAAAGAGCCAACCTACCTAAAAAGGAAGACCCACCAAAATAACTCCTGAGAATTCAATGGAAACAATAAAATCAAGAAGGTCTTGGTCAGAAGTTATACAGAAACTAAAAGAGCTGTCAACCTAGACTATTATACTCAGCAAAACTATCAATTACCACAGATGGAGTAAACAAGATATTCCATGACAAAGTCAGACTGAAACAATACCTATCTACCAATCCCGCCCTCCAGAAAGCATTAGAGGGAAAACTTCAACCTAAGGATCCCAGATACACCCATGAAACCACAAACAATCAATAACCCCACAGAAGAAAAGCCCAGAGAAAGGAGATACATACAAGCTACCACCAAAAATAACAGGAAACATCAATCAGTAGTCACTAATATCCCTTAATATCAGTGGATTCAACTCACCAATAAAAAGACGCATACTAACAAGATAGATACAAAAACAGAAACCATCCTTCTGCTACATGCAAGAAACACACCTCAATCACAAAGACAGACACAGGCTCAGAGTAAAGAGTTGGAAAAAGATTTTCCAATCAAATGGCCCTAAGAAACAAGCTAGAGTTGCCATCCTAATATCTAACAAAGTAGACTTCAAACTAAAATCAAATAAAAGAGACCAAGATGGACATTACTTATTCAT
Organism: Sigmodon hispidus; assembly: GCA_004025045.1. Taxonomy (NCBI): domain Eukaryota; kingdom Metazoa; phylum Chordata; class Mammalia; order Rodentia; family Cricetidae; genus Sigmodon; species Sigmodon hispidus. Next base: position 189,421 of record PVIH01001083.1, on the reverse strand, counting down.
CTCAGGAAAAATTGGTCAAGAGGAGATTTCAATCCTCAATATTTATGCCCCTAATATAAGGGCACCTACCTGTGTAAAAGAAACACTACTAAAGCTCAAATCCCACATAAATTCTCACACACTAATACTGGGACACTTCTGTACCCCACTTTCACCCCTGGATAGGTCAAACAGACAGAGACTCAAAAGAGAAATAAGGAGTCTAATAGAGGTTATAATACAAAAGGATTTAATAGATATTTACAGAAGCTTCAACCCAAATGCAAAGGAATATACATGTTTCTCAGCACCACATGGGAGTTTCTCTAAAATTGATCATAGAATTGCTCATAAAGCTAATATCAATACATACAAAAAATGGAAATAATCCCTTGTATCATATCAGACCACAATGGCCTAAAATTAGAGTTCAACAATATAAAAAATCACAGAAAGCCTACCAAATCATGGAAACTAAACATCACTCAACTGAACCACTTCTGGGTCAAGAAAGAAATTAAGAAAAAATCAAAGTCTTCCTAGAATTTAACAAAAATGAACCACAACGTACCCAAACTTGTGGAACACAATGAAAGCAGTCTTAAGAGGAAAATTCATTGCACTAGATGCCTATATGAAAAACTGAGAGAACTCACACACTAGAACAGCACAGCTGAAAGCCTTAGAACAATTAGAAGAAAACTCACCTAGAAGGAGTAGATGGCAAGAAATAATCAAATTTAGAGCTGAAATCAATACAATTGAAACAAAAAGAACAATACAAAGAATCAATGAATTAAAGAGTTGGTTCCTTGAGAAAGTCAACAAGGTAGATAAACCCTTATCCAAACTAACCAAAAAGCAGAGAGACAGCATCCAAATCAACAAAATCAGAGGTGAGATGGGGGACATAACAATAGACCCACATGAAATTCAGAGAATTATCAGGTCATACTTGGAAAATTTATGCTCCACAAAAATGGAAAATCTAGAAGAAATGGACAGCTTTCTGGACAGGTACCATTTATCAAAATTAAATGAAGACCAGATTTATTACCTAAATAAACCTATAACCCTTAAGGAACTTGAAGCTGTCATTAAAAGCCTCCCAAGTTAAAAACAAAACAAAACAACAACAAAAAACAAAACAAAACAAAACAAAAAACCCAGGTCCAGATGGTTTCAGTGTAGAATTCTACCAGAAATTCAAAGAAGAACTACTACCAATACTCCTCAAACTGTTTCACACTGTAGAAAATAAAGGAATATTGCCAAATTCTTTTTATGAGGCCAAAATTACCCTAATGCCCAAGCCACTCAAAGATGCAACAAAGAAGGAGAATTACAGACCAATTTCCTTCATGAATATTGATGTTAAATTCTCAACAAAATTTTGGCAATTGTATACAAAGTTATAAAAAATATCCAGCTGTTAAGAGCACTGACTGTTCTTCTGGAGGACCTGAATTCGATTCCCAGCATCTACATGGCAACTAACAACTGTCTCTTAATTCCAAGATCTGACACCCTTATACAGTTATACATGCAGGCAAAACACCAATTCACATAAAATAAAAATAAATATTTGGGGTTGGAGAGATGACTCAGAGGTTAATAGCACTGACCTTCCAGAGGAGCTGAGTTCAATTCCCAGCAACAACATGGTGGCTTACAACCATCTGTGGTGACATATTTTACCCTCTCCTGTATACGTAATAAATAAAATAAAGAAAAAACAAAACAAAACAAAACAAAAAATATCACCTACCATGATCAAGTAGTCTTCATCCCAGAAATGCAGGGATGGTTCAACATAAGAAAAACTGTAAATGTCATCCATTATATAAACAAACTGAAGGAAAAAAACCACAGATTCAATATACTTCCCATCAAAATCCCTACACAATATTTTATGGTTGTGGAACAAGGGTAACACTCCTCCATTGTTCATGGGAGTGTAAGCTTGTTCAGCCACTCTGGAATGCAGTATGGTGGTTTCTCAGAAAACTGGGAATCCATCTCCTCAAGGATCCAGCAATATCATTACTGATCTTATACCCTAAAGATGCACTTTCACACTCCAAAGGTATTAGCTCAATGTTCATAGCAGCATTATTTATAATAGCAAGAACCTGTAGACAACCTAGATGCCCCTCAACTGAGGAATGGATTATCAAACTGTGGTACATCTACACAATGGAGTACTACTCAGCAGTCAGAAAAAATGATACCCTAAAATTTGCAGGCAAATGGATGGATTTGGAGACTATCCTCCTGAGCAAGGTATCACAAACCCAGAACAATAAGCAGGGGCTGTACTCACTCATTAGTGGACTCTAAACAAAAAAGCAAAAAGCAAAGCATGTCCAAGCTGCAAACCACAACCACTGAACAGGTTGGGATCTGAAACACCTTGGACCGGCACCTTTGATCCCACTCCCTCCAGAGGAATATCTGATCCAGTCTTGATGTCAGAATGAGGAAAGCGGATCTGCCAGAAGTGGATGCTGAACTAAGCCACACTGGGACTTTGGGACCTCCTGCCCTTGCTGGGGAGGGGATAAAGTGATATGGAGAAGAGAGAGTGACTGGAATGGGTGTGATGGGGAAGGGTCCTTGAACAAGAATATACACAGATAAAAATATGAGCTTATTCATAAAAAAAAATTTAGGGAATCAGAGGCAAATTTTTCAGAATCTACTGACACATATCTACCTTGTTGGGTCTTTTCCATGTTGAGTGTGCTTTGCTATATGGCTTGAAATGAAGCAAAACACCAAAGGAAGATGATAAACAATGAGAAATCAACTTTCATGACTAGTACACAGTTGGTGACATATGACAATTGTCCATTTCTTTAAAAGATACAATATGTTTATGCAGTCATATAAGCTAAGCATAGATGTGACTGATGAGCCTTTGGTATTTTTAGAAATAGGTCAGGGGTTATTCTAGCATAAGAGTCAATGACAAACTTACTGAAATGAGCTTCTTTGACCCCATTGTGGCTTCAGGTGAGAAAGTCATCTCTGTTACAGAATTAGCATTTCCTAAGGTTCTGCTACCAGTAGTCCAAGATGGGGCATTTCAAAGGAATCCAGGACTAAGACTTGGAAGAGACTTCTTCACCTTAGTTATTCTCAACATACCCATGTACAGAAATGTTTTTGAAAGCTAGGAAAGGTAGATTCTAGTAATTCACTGTAAGAAGCATCCATAGACACAGTCACTGTTAGCAGTATTGTTCATAATTTCTTTAGCATAGCTCATCTTTTATTGTTTCTATTATGTAGAATTATAATTTCAATAGAGAACATTTAAAATTCTTTTAAGACCTAATATAAAATGTATTCTGTCATATTTCAAATTATCACAAATATGTATTAAAAGTTGTAGTCAATACTTTTGGCATCTATAAACAACTAGATTGCAAAATTTCAAGTACAGATGCAGTTCAAATTAAACAAGTCATAGAAACAAACAGACAAAAAAGAATTACAGTAGTAATACCCAATTTATTTACATTTGAAAAAATTAAAGAAAATAATTATCTATCTTATCTTGGTGAGTCTAAAGTTTTGTGTCTAATTTACTTTCTGTTATAACTAAAATACTACAATTATAACTATATAGTCTTCAACTCCCTCAGATACCAGAGAAGGAAATAATATTACCTGAGTAAGCAGGAAGAAATATGAGAAATGACTGAAACAACTGGCTTCCTGAACAATCACTCAAGGTTCCTGTTGGGGCATCCATCTTCAGCCTACAGGCCTAGCATAGCTACAGACTTTTCTGTGAAACAGAATATTCTAAAGGGCTGTCCTACCTTGTCTTGGCAAAGTTTAACAGTCACTTTTTTGTGTTATACTTGTTCATTTTGTATAGTATACAGTATACTGTTACCAGTCAAGGTAAGAACATTTTTGTGCCAAATGGCTTACTTTTGCCACAAAGAATGTACACTTCCATATAGAATTTCTTTGATGTCCATCATCATTTCTGAAGTAGATTGGTGCTGCCAGAAGTAGACATGTGACATTTTCATTAGAAAGTACCTATGTTATTAAAACATCTTAAATGCCATATTCTGTAGATCTTTGAAGTCTTTGAAGAAACCTATATATTTAAAACATATATCTGTTTGACCTTGGAAATACCAAACATGACTATAAGTTTAATTATAATAGGTGACTACCATTCTGTATTTATTTAGTATCCTAGTATCAAGGACTAGAAATTTACATAACATTGTTAAATGAGCTACATAGATACAATACCTTGAATAAGAGTAGAAATGTATGTATGGTATATTCTAATAAAAATAACTTTAAATTTATATCAATTTGCAAAAATGCATATAAATGTAAAATACTTAAAACTATTAGTTGCTTTTCAAAAGTAGATTCAATAATCTACTTTTTAAATTTTATAATCTGTATATTCCCCTTTTTTTCTTTTGAAAAAGGGAACTCTGAATATAATCTTTCCTTTTTTTTTTTTAGCTTTTCCCCCCCTGATTATTTCAAATAGCAACTTGTAACCAATCTCTTAAGTGATGACATATATCCACAAACCCATTGATTGATCAAAAACTATCCACCCCATTTTTGGGGAATATGGGTGTCATGTTCTTAAAATTATTTCCTGCTGTTTGGAGATGATGGTATCTTTAGGGAACTCTGAAAAAATAGGATAATTATCAAGTCAGGGAAGAGCTAGCTGAACCATTTGTTGTTCATTTTCTATATAACAGGAAAATGCAGGGCTTCTCTCAATCCATGTCTAGGGTAGACTGTGAGGCTGGACAGTCTTGGCTAGCAACCTCATAATTGTCGTGAACAGTTTGTAGTCCAAAGCTGATGGTTGGCTGGTGTTTGTCAACTTAGTAGCATTATTATAGTCCTGGTGGAATCATCATTGTAGGGCCCCATCTTCCTTTTGGGGACTTCAAAGTTTGCTGTTAGGCATGGTCATGGTTCATTGTAGAAAACTTAAACATTTTAAATGTCATAATCAGCATATCTCAAAGATGTTAAAGGATCAATATTTGTTATGTACATGTACAGTACAAAAAATTAATTCCTAGCTACCTGATATAGACTCAAACACAAAATCTTATGCAGAAAGCTAGATGAAGCCTTTTTCTAGAATTGGTACTTTGTATGACCATTGATATCATGACAAAAGTTTAAAATACATACATATTAATATTCCAAAATTTGAGATAACATTCATACTTTTGGGAAAGTGTTAGAGTCAAAACAAAGGGGTTATGAGATTAGTTGTGATAAAATAGTCCTTACATTTGGATTTCTTTTCTGTCCCATATCAGATGGCTCTTCTGACATGACACAGAATTTTGAATTTTACTTTAACAAGCATGCTTGGGTTTAGAGAAGGAGAGAACCACACTCTAAATTCAAAGCTAGTTTTAATTTTTTATTTGGACTGGTAATATAAATATACTACTTATGCCTCTATAGTAAAAAGCAAAAAAAAAAATTGGAAAAATAATATAATTTTATCCTGTGGGAGTTATAATATACCAATTTACTCTTCTTCTTTGAGCATTTTTATTATAGATGATTTGTCCTTTTTCTTCACATATCTCATTGTCCAGTAGTCTTCAGATTCCTTAGCTGGATGCCTTTATTCTCCTGAAAGACAAAAACAGTATCTTTCCCCAAACCTAATTTTGGGGAGGTTCTATTTGGAAAGTTATATCTAATCAAATTAAAAGCATTTGTTAATTTTATAGGTTAGTTTAAATTGAATGGTCACTCTGTTTGAGGAACTATTATCTCATTAATTAGAAGGTCCCTCTTGTTCAAATTGAATCTTTATCAATTTTAATGATATACATAGCTTTCCTTCTCCTTATGGAGACCAAAGCAGAACTTCTTCAATGTGCCACATATTCTGGTTTCCATTCTGAAGTCAATACATCTTCACAGTATACAAGCTAATTTAATTCAGTAGGTTTACTATTATCCAATGTCTTTCTGTAGCTTCCATTCCTTTCTCATTAGCATTAAAAAATATAAAGCTAATAAAGCATCATGCAATCTATTTCTGAGTTTCTTAATTACTCTTTTCTGTTTATTAAGCATCTCTTTTAACTTTCAATAAATTCTTGCTGTAAAATCATGCATTGTACCTATAATATGCTTTATATTGTAATATGCAAATACCAGTTTTATTTTACTAGAGACATATGCTTGAATATTGTCAATTTTAACTTACTGACCATAATTTCTAATAAATATTTGATTATAGAATCAGGCTTTTCAGAACTCAAAGAAGTTGCCCATTGAAATACTAAATATGTATTTCATAGAGATACTGTTACCCCCCCTAGAAAGCGGGAAGAAATTCTAAGAGAATTCACAATCCCCTCCCTATTTCCTTTAAAAAGGTCATGTATGCTGACAAGAAGTGCTCCCTCTTGCAAGCTAAATACCTCAAGGTCATGGGCAGATTGAATACCTACCACACTATGCTGTACATAGTTTAACTTTCCAAATTCTGCAAAGTAGAACACATTTATCTGTCAAATTTTATTTATTTGAGCATCTTAGGCTTACTTCCTGAAGGTAGTGGAGGTTGGTTGTATAATGAACAAGTAAGACATTTCTTTATAATTCCATTGGTTTGTTGTCAAGTGATAGAAAAATCTTTTTCAAACCTTTGCTATTGAATGGTAGATTTTTTAAAAAATAAAACTATGAGACCTCCAGCATGGTTTTTTTTATTATGAAAAAAAGTCATTTTTTTTATCCCTGTATCCCTTTGTTCAGTCTCCCTTCCCAGTCATTCTCTCTTCTGTCCATCAGTTTATCTCCTCCTCAGCAAAGGCAGGAGGTCCCAAGGTCCCATGGTGGCTTAGTTCAACATCTACTCCAGGCAGATCTGCTTTCCTTAACCCCACAGCAAGACTGAGACAGGTGTTTCTCTGGAGGGAATGGGCTCCAAGGTGCCAGTCCAAGGTGTTTCAGATCCCAAGCTGTTAAGTGTTGTAGTTTGCAGCTTAGACATGCTTTGATCTTTTTGTTTAAAGTCCACCAATGAGTGAGTACATCCCCTGTTTATCTTTCTGAGTTTGTGATACCTCGCTCAGAAGGATATTCTCCAAATCCATTCATTTGCCTGCAAATGTTAGGATATCATTTTTTCTTACTGCTGGGTAGTACTCCATTGTGTAGATGTACCAGTTTGTTAATCCATTCTTCAGTTGAGGGGCATCTAGGTTGTCTCCAAGTTCTTGCTATTACAAATAATGCTGCTATGAACATAGTTGAGCTAATGCCTTTGGAGTGTGAATGTACATCTTTAGGGTATATGCCTAAAAGTAGTATTGCTGGATCCTTGGGGAGATGGATTCCCAGTCTTCTGAGAAACTGCCATACTGCATTCCAGAGTGTCTGAACCAGCTTACACTCCCACCAACAATGGGGGAGTGTGCCCCTTGCTCGCAACCTCTCCAGCATAGGCTGTCATCTGTGTTTTTTATTTTAGGCAATCTGACAGGTGTAAGATGATATCTCAAAGTTGGCTAAAGATGTAGAGCACTTATTCAAGTGCCTTTCAGCTATTCTTAATTCTTCTGCTGAAAATTCCCTTTTTAGTTCTGAGTGCTATTTTTTGATTGGGTCATTCAAGGTATTAGGCTCTAGTTTCTTGAGTTCTCTATATATTTTAGAGATCAGTCCTTTGTCACATCTAGGGTTGGTGAAAATCTTTTCCCATTCTGTATGTTGTTGTTTTGTCCTACTGACAGTGTCCTTAGCTTTACAGAAGCTTCTCAGTTTCAGGAGGTCCCACTTATTGTTGTTCTTAGTGTCTGTTATACTGGTGTTATGTTTAAGAAGTGGTCACTTGTGCCAATATTTTGGAGGGTATTTCCCACTTTCTTTGCTATCAAGTTCAGTGTAGCTGGGTTTATGTTGAGGTCTTTGATACACTTGGATTTGAGTTTTGTGCAGAGTGATAGGTTTAGATCTATTTGCATTCTTCTACATACTACCATCCAGTTATGCCAACACCATTTGTTGAAGATACTATCTTTTTTCCATTGGATATTTTTGACCTCTTTATTGAAAATCAGGTGTTCATAGGTGTGTGAGTTAAGGTCAGGGTCTTCAATTTGATTCCATTGATCTACAAGTCTTTTTTTATACCAGTACCAGGCTGTTTTTATTACTGAAGCTTCATAGTAAAACTTGAAGTCAGGGATGGTGATGCCTCCTGAAGTTCTTTTATTGGGCAATATTGTTTTGATGATCCTGGGTTTCCTGTTATTCCATATGAATTTGAGTATTGTTCTTTCAAGATGTGTAAAAAATTGTGTTGATATTTGATGAGGACGACATTGAATCTGTAGATTGCTTTTGGTAAGTTGCCATTGTTACTATGCTGATCCTGTCTATCCAGAACCAAGAGAGGTCTTTTCATTTTCTGATATCTTTAATTTCTTTGTTCAGTGAGTTAAAGTTTTTGCTGAAGAGATTTCCTACTTCTTTGGTTAGATTTTCACCAAGATGTTTAATGCAATTTGCAGCTATTATAAAGGGTAATGTTTCTTATTTTTTTCTCAGCCCTTTTATTATTAGTGTATAAGGCGACTATTGATTTTCTTGAGTTAATCTTGTACCCTGCTACATTGCTGAAGGTGTTTAAAAGCTGCAGGAGTTCCCTGACAGAATTTTTTGGGGTCACTTATGTAAATGATCCTGTCATCTGCAAATAGAGATAGTTTGAATTCTTCCTTACTGATTTGCATCCCCTTAATCTCCTTTTATTCTCTTATTGCCTTAGCTAATACTTCAAGAACTATATAGAGTAGATCAAGAGAGAGAGGACATCTTTCTCTTGTTCTCAATTTTAGTGGGATTGCTTTGAGTTTTTTCTATTTAGTTTGATGTTGGTCCTGCATTCCTCATCTATTCAGGACTTTTATCATGAAGGAGTGCTGTATTTTGTCAAAGGCTTTTTCTGCATCTAATGACATGATTATGTGCTTTTATTCTTTCACTTTGTTTATGAGATGGATGATATTCACAGTTTTTTGTATGTTGAACCCCGTGCATCTCTGAGATGAAGCCTACTGAATCATGGTGGATGATTTTTTGATATGTTGTTGATTTTCATTTGCCAGAATTTTATTGAGAATTTTTGTATGAAGGTTCATGAAGGAGATTGGTCTGTAATTCTTTTTCTTTGTTGTGCCTTTGAGTGACTTTGTTATCAGAGTGATTGTGGCCCCATAAAAAGAGTTCAGCAATGTTTCTTCAGTTTTTACTGTATGGAAAAGTTTGAGGAGTATTATTATTGATTCTTCTTTGAATGTCTGGTAAAATTCTGCACTAAAACCTTCTGGTCCTGGACTTTTTTTTTTTTTTTTTTACTTTTGAGACTTTTAATAACAGCTTCAATTTCCTTTGGGGCTATAGGTCTGTTTAGGTCTTTATTCTGATCTTGATTTAATTTTGGTAAGTGGTACCTATTCAGAAAGCTACCCATTTTTTTTTAGGTTTTCCAGTTTTATGGAAAATAGATTTTCAAAGTATGACCTGATAATTCTCTGCATTTCCTGGATGTGTGTTGTTATGTCTCCCTTTTCATTTCTGATTTTGTTTATTTGAATATTCTTTCTCTGCTTTTTGCTTAGTTTTGATAAGGGTTTATCTATCTTGTGGACTTTCTCAAAGAACCAAGTTTTTGATTTATTGTTTCTTTATATTGTTCTCATTGTTTCACTTGTATTGACTTCAGCTATAAATTTGATTATTTTCTGCTGTCCCTTCTAGGTGAGTTTGCTTCTAATTGTTTTAGGGCTTTCAGCTGTACTGTTTGGTCTCTTGTGTGGGATTTCTCTGGATTTTTCATATAGGCATGAGTGCTATAAATTTTCCTCTTAAGACTGCTTTCATTGAATCCCTTTGGGTAAGTTGTGAATTCATTTTCACTAAATTGTAGGAATTCTTTTATTTCTTTCTTAACTTCTTCCTTGACTCAGGGGTGGTTCAGTTGAGTGATGTCTAGTTTCTATGTGCTGGTAGACTTCTTGTGATTTTTGTTGTTTTTGAACTCTAACTTTAGACCATGTTGACTTGATATGGTACAAGGAGTTATTCTCATTTTTTTTAATCTGCTGATATTTGTTTCATGACTGAATATGTGTTCAATTTTAGAGAAGGTTTCATGGAGTGCTGAGAAATATGTATATTCCTTTGTATTTGGGTGGAAGGTTTGATATATATTAAGTCCATTTGGGTCATAACTTCTGTTAGATTCCTTATTTCTCTGTTGAGTTTCTATCTGGTTGACCTATCCAAGGTTTAAAATGAGGTATTGAAGTCTCCCCCAAGCAGTGTGTCAGGTTTGATATGATGTTTAAGCTTTAATAGTGTTTCTTTTATATATGTAGGTGCCCTTGTGTTGGGGGCATAAATAGTCAAGATTGAAACTTAGCCTTGGTGGATTTTTTCTGAGGTGAATAAATAATGTCCACCCTGGTCTCTTTTAATTGATTTTTCTTTAAAGTCTATTTTGATAGATATTAGGATGGCTGCACCAGCTTTTTCTTAGGACCATTTGATTGGAGTATCTTTTTCCAACCCTTTACTCTGAGCTTATATCTGTCATTGAAGTTGAGGTGTGTTTCTTGTATGCAGCAGGATGGTTCTGGGTTTGTATCCATCATGTAAGGGTATGTCTTTTCATAGGTGAATTGAAACCACTGATATTAAGGGATATTAATATCCACTGATTATTATTTCCTGATTTTTTTGGTGGTATCATATGTGTATTTCACTTTGGGTTTTTCTTTTGTGGGATTATTGTTTGTGGTTTCATGGATATATCTGGTTTACTTAGGTTGGAGTTTTCCCTCTAGTGCTTTCTGTAGGACCGGACTTCTGAGTAGGTATTGTTTAAATCTGGTTTTGTTGTGAAATATCTTGTTTACTCCATCTATGGTGATGGGTAGTTTTGCTGGGTACAGTAGTCTGGGTAGGCATCCATGCACTTTTAGTGTCTGTATAATGTCTGACCAGGACCTTTTTGCTTTGTTTCCATTGAATAGTCAGGTGTTATTTTGATGGGTTTGCCTTTATAGGTAATTTGGCCTTTTTCCTTTGCAGCTCTTAGTATTTTTTCTTTTGTTCTGTATGTTTTGTGGCTTGCTTATTATTTGGCATACAGACATTTTCTGTGGGTCTAGTCTATTTGATGTTCTGTAATCATCTTGTATCTTTACAGGTATTTCCTTCTTTAGGTTGGGAAAGTTTTCTTCTATGATTTTCTTGAGTATATTTTCTGAGCCTTTGAGCTGGTGTTCTTCTCCTTCTTTAATTCCAATTAATTTCTGGTTTGGCCTTTTCATGGTGTCCAAATTTCCTGTACATTTTGTGTTATGATTTTTTGGTTTTAGTGTTCTTTTTTTTTTTTTTTTTTTTTTTTTTTTTTTTTTTTTTTTTTTTTTTTTATCTGATGTATCTATTCCCACTATTGTATTTTCTACTCTAGAGATTCTTTCTTCCATCTCTTAGATTCTGTTGGTTTGCTTAAATCTGTAGTTCCAGTACTTTTCTTCAGGTTTTCTATTTCCAGCTTTGTCTCAGTATGTGCCTTCTTTGTTGCTTCTATTTCAATTTTTAATTTCTGGAATGTCTCTTTAACCTGTTTTTTGTTTTCTTCTTGGTTTTATTTTTTATTTTCTTTTAGGGACTTGTTCATCTCTTCCAATCTTTTGTTTGTATTTTTCTTCTATTTAAGGGAGTTTTTTATATTCTCTTTTAATGCTTCTATTAGCTTCATAAAGCTGTTTTTAATGTTGTTTCTTTTTCATTGCTATACTCAGGTCTTGATGCTGTAGAACTACCTGCTTCTTCTGGTAGTGTCTTGTTGATCCTTGTATTGTTATATATGTTCTTCACTGGCATTTGTCCATTGCTTCCTCAGTTTACTCTTGGTCAGCTCTTGTTGGCTATTAGTCAGTTGTAGGTCTGGGGGCTGTGTGTCCAGAGGCTTAGCTGGTCCTGTATAGTTGCAGTGTGATGATGTCAATTGTGGTTTCAGCAGGGGGTGGCCTGGGGCTGTGTTTTGCTGTAACTTGGCCTTAGGGGGCACACTCCTAAATTTCTTTGGTTTAGGGTGGAGCTGGGTATGGTTGGATTGTGTGTGGGCATGTTCCCAGGCCAGAGTTCAGATAATAGTAAGGTTTCTGCTTGGCCTGAGGGTCAGGATTGTGCTCACCTCTTAGTCACCTATGTGTCCAGAGGCTCCCAGTTAGTTCTTTTTATAAATTGAATTTTCTTGCTTTGGGAATATTTGTTGTTAATCTCTCCCACAAATTTCCTGCAAGGTTTTTTTTTTTTTTTTTTTAAACTAAGATTTATTTTCTGCCAATATGAGTCATTTTCAACATTAGAAAAAAGTACTACAATTTCTGCTGGTTCTATTTCTGTCAATTAAAAAAGTCTCAATTTTCCTTTTAGGGGCAACCCAGGAAACTTTTCCACATAAGTTTTTAATTTTTTACTCTGTTTATTTGATAAAAATATCTATTCTAAGATAATACCTTTTATGTTCAGTAAAGTCACTGCAGGAAAATATGTAGAGGGTAAAATAACTAGAATGCAATCAAGTTCCAAATCCAAACAATCCATATGTGCATCCTGTGATTTCTTTTCCACCAAAACCAATTCTCTCTCAGTTCTAACTGATAATTCTTTTGGACTATTTAAGTTCTTGTTACCTTTAAAAATTGGAAACAAACTATTTAGTTGAGTTGTTATTCCAAAAGTGAGTCATAAACAGGTAATGTCTCCCAACGTTTTTTTAAAAAGTCATTAAGAGTTTGCAATTAATCTCTCTTGATTTGTACCTTTGGGGGTTAATTTTTTTGTAAATCTATTTTATATGCAAAGTAATTAATATAATCTCCTGTTTGTATTTTTTTAGGAGCAATTTGTAATCTTCAATAAGGCAAATTTTTCTTTACTTTTTCAAAGATATCTACATTTTAATTGGCTAGGAAAATATCATCCATTTAATGGTGACTATAGATCGAGGAAACTACTTTTATATCATTTTCAATGACTATTATACAAAATATTGGTACAGTGTGGGGTTATTTAAAATTCCCTGCGGCAAAACCTTCCATTTATGTCTTTCTACAGGCTGAGAATTATTATATGTAGGCACCATGAAGGTCAATTTTTTCTTGTAAAGGTATAGTGAAGAAAGTCTTTTAAATCAACTATAAGAGATCACCCTTCAGGTAACAGAGAAGGCAAAGAAATTAAAGACTGTAGAGAAACCATTGCCTGGATCACCTTAATAGCTCTTAGATTTGTTACCATTCTCCAGATTTCTTTTTAATAACAAGTGCAGAATTCCAAGGGTTAGAATTTACCTGCTCCTGTACCACTGTTCTAAGGCATGTAATTCTCTAACATTAAAGGCCATTGTTCAATTCATACAGATTTTTCTGTTAACCACTTTAAAGGTAAGACTTTTGGTGCCTTTGAAAGATCAGCAACTGTTGTCCACTCTTTTTATACAACCTAAATGGTTCATAACTGTTCTTTATACTACTTTTTATATTTTTCCCAGAAACATATGTTAGTTTATGGTTTGTTTCTAAGATTGGAGGAATATTAATCTATGTGTTCCATTGCTGTAACAAATCACATCCCCATAAATTCATTGCTATATTAGTCTCATATGGCTTTAATTTTCCTCTCTGTCCTTCTGGCCCTTTGCATTTGATTCTTTTCATGCTTTGCTTTACCTGAGATAGTATAACAATCCCTAAAAGCTGAACACTTACCTCCTGAAGAGGACAATTTGCATACCAAGATTCTGGTACAATTATCATTACATCCACACCTGTATCTACATGACCTTCAATGACAATGTCATTTATTTGTATTTTTAATTTTGGTCTTTGTTCATTTATAAAAGTTTGCCAAAATAATTGCTTTCCAGTTTTTCTTGAGTTTTATGTTTTATCTTCTTTAGCTGTTCTATCTTCCAAAGTGGGCTGGACAAAAAAACTGTTTGCACATCTACATATAAAAGAAAACATAATATTTGTCCTTTGAGGTCTGGGTGACCTCACCTAGAATGAGTTTTTCTACCTCCATTCAAATACCTGTAAATTTCATAATTTAATATTTCTTAACAGATGAATAAAATTTTATTGTATAAATATACCACATTTTTATTATCCATTCATCAGGCAGTAAACACATAGCTGTTTCCAATTCCTGGCTGGCTGCCAACAATGAATAGAGCTGCAAATAACAGATAAGCCATATCTCTGTCATAGGATATAGTGTTCTTTGAGTATATGCCCAAGATTGGTATAGCTGGACAATAAGAATGTCCTAGCTTCCTGAATAACTGTCACACTGATCTCCATAGTAACTATACCAGTTTAAATTTCTACTAATTCTGCTTTCCCTATATCTTTGTCTGTGTATGTTGTCAGTTGCTTTATTGATTCTGGCCATTCGTCCTGGTGTAAAATGAAATCTAAAAGTAGTTTTACTTTGTATTTCTCTTATGATAAAGGATGTTGAACTTTGTGTTTGTTTTCAAAACAGGGTTTTTCTTCTTAGTTCTGGCTGTCCTGGAACTTGCTCTGTAGACTAGGCTGGCCTTAAATTCAGAAATCCATATGTCTCTGCCTCCCAAGTGCTGGGATTAAAAGCATACACCACCTCCACCCAATTGCTGAACATTTCTTTGTGTTTTATTTTTGGAGAACTCTGTTTAGTCATGTACTCCATTTTTAATTGGATTGCTTTCTTGATGCCCAGTTTTTTTTAAACTTAGTATATTTTCTATATATTAATCCTCTATTGAATATGCAATTGGTAAAAATCTTTTTTATTTCTGTAGGCCTCTGCTTTTCTCAGTTTTATGAGGTTCATTTATTTATTGGTCTTAATGCCTGTGCTTTTCAGTGTCTTCTTGAGAGTCCTTTCATTGTGCCAATGAACTCAAGACTATCCCTCACTTTCTGGTCTAGCATATTCAGAGTATCTAAGTTTTTTGTTGAGGTTCTTGATCTATATGACTTAAGCTTTATGCGGGGTATTAAGTATGAATCTAGTTTCATTCTTTTACATATAATCATGTATTTTGACCAATCCCCTTTGTTAAAAATACTGTCTTTTCTCTATTCTGTATTTACTTCTTTGTCAAAAAATCAAGTTTCTATAGGTAGGGAAACTCATATCTGAATTTTCAGTTCTATTAATACCTGTTTTATGCTAATACCATGATGTCTGTATTACTACAGCTTTGTAACACATTTTAAAATATGTGATGATATTCTTTTATTATTCAGTATTGTTTTAACTATCCTGGTTTTTGTTTCAATGTAAAATTGAAAATTGTTTATTTGATTTCTATGAAAAATTTTGTTGAAATTTTGACAGAGAATGTTTCAAGTCTGTATATTGCTTTTGGCAGTATTTTCACAATACTAATCCCACCACTCCAAGAACATTGGAGTTCTTTCCATTATCTGGTGTCTTTTTCAATTTTCTTCAATATCTTATTTTTTATCATACAAATCTTTCACATGCTTAGCATTATCCCAAGATTTGAGGCTATTATAAAGGGTATCATTTCTATGATTTCTTTCTTAGTCTATCATTTATATATAAGAAGGCTACTAATTTTTGCGCATTAAATAAGTATGAAGAGAGTGGACAACATTGTCTTGCTCCTGATTTTAGTGAAATTGTTTGACTCTCTATTTAAGTAGATATTGACCATAGGCTTGTTGTAAATTGCCTTCATTATGTTGAAGTATATATCCTTAATCTCTCTAGGACCTTCATCATGAAAGGGTCATAGATTTTTATCAAAGGCCTTTCTGTTATCTAATGAGATGATCATGTGTTTTTGTTTTTCAACCTGTTTATGTGGTGGATTACATTCTATATATGGTAAATCATTCCTGCATCTCTGGGATAAAATCATTTTGATCATGGTGAATTTCTTTAAATGTATTTTTGAATTCAGTTTGCAAGCATTTTATTGGAATTCTTGCATCTATGTTCATAGTGGATATTGGTCTATAGGTTTCTTTTTTGGTTGGGTCATTGTATAACTTTCAGTATGAGGGTAATGCTGGCTTTGTACAAATAATTAGACAGTGCTTTTTCTATTTTGTAGAATATGTTTAGAAGTATTGACATTAACTTTTCTTTGAAGATCTAATAGAATTCTGTGCTGAATCCATCTGCTCCTGGGATTGTTTTGGAGTTATTAGCCTGTTTAAATTGCTGATGTGTAGCCAGAAGTTTTTGTCCCTCCAGAAGCTTTCAAATACTGGGCAACCATTTCCCAAATAATTGACTCAGAAGCCTAACATTAGAGTAACTGGTGGGCCAGTAGTTCAGGCTTATTATTAACTAGCTCTTACACCCATAATTTTTACCTGTTTAGCCATGGCTTGGTACCTTTGTTCAGTCCAGCATTCTCATCTTCCTTCCTCTGCTTCTGGCTGGTGTCTCCTGCTCTATATTTCCTTTTCTCAGAATTTTCCTAGTCTGGTTGCCCCATTTATGCTTCCTGCTTGACTACTGGCCAATCAGCATTTTATTAAACCAATTCCAGTGACAAATCTTTACTGTGTACAAGAGCATTGTCCTACAACACTGATGTTATCTTGATTTAACTTTAGTGGGTCATATATGTGAAGTAATTCAGGTTTTCCAGTTTGGTAGAATATAGATTTTTCAAAAACAATATGCCTTTATGATTCTCTTATCTGTTACAAGGCCCCAAGTTTCATTTTTAATTTCATTAATTTGGACCTTTTTAAAAAAAATCTTCTTGCTAATATGGCAAGGTTATATCAATCTTTCTGATTTTCTCAAAGAACCAACTTTTGTTTTATTAATTCTCTGAATACTTTTTGTTGCTCCTGTTTGTATTTCATTGATATCAGCTCCAAGTTCATTTCTTTTCATATACTTTTGGGGAGGGTGGTATTTCTGTGTTTCTAGAGCTTTCAAGTGTGTTGTTAAGTTACTAATATAAAACGTCTCCATTTTTTTGTTTGTTTCAAGACAGAAGTTCTCTGAGTAACTCTGCCTGTCTTAGAACTTGATTTATAGACCAGGCTGACTTTGAACTAATGTAGATCTGCCTTCCATGTGCTGAAACAGTGCTGGGCCTAAAGGTGTCCACACCTGGCTCTAATTTCTTCTGTGTTTGTTTTTTTATGTAGGCATTTACTGCTATGAATTTACATCTTAAAGCTGCCTTCATTGTGCCCCATAGGTTTGTTGAGATTTTATTTTCACTCAGTTATAAGAAGTTTATTTCCTTATTTATATATTGTTATAAGTTTATTTCCTTATTTATATTTTGATCCATTTTTTTTTTAATTTAGCCATGAGCTGCTCAGTTTCCATGAGTTTGCATACGTTCTGTTGTTTCTGTTTTTAATCCTGCCTTAATCCATGGTGGTTGTAGAGGTTGCAAGGTGCTATTTTGACTTTCTTTTAAAAGTCAATACTTGCTTTACATACTAATATGTGGCCAATTTTGGAGAAAGCTCCATGATCTAGTGAGAAGAAGGTGTATTCTTTAGTTTTGAGGTGGGATGTTCTGTAGATGTTTGCTAGGTCCTATTGACTTATAACATTATTTAGCTCCAGTGTTTTTCTATGTAGATTTGTCTTGATGGCCTGTCTATTGGTGAGAATGGGATATCACCCACTATTACTGTAAGGGGATCAATATGTGACTTTAGATGTAGTAGTGTTTCTTTTAATAACTTGGGTGCCTGTGTTTGGTGAATGAATGTTTAGAAATGCAATAACCTCTTGGTAATTTTTTATGAATATATAGTATCCTTTCCTATCTCTTTTGATTAGTTTTGGTATACTTGCTTGGGTTCATTTGCTTGGAACAGTGGTTTTCACCTTTTATCACAAGATAATGTTTATCCTTGATGGTGAGATGATTCTTGGATGCAGCAGAAAGATGGAGCCTGTTTTCTTTTTCTTTCTTTTTTTTAAAAAGATTTATTTATTATGTATACAGTGTACAGAAGAGGGTACTAGATGCCATTATAGATGATTGTGAGCCACCATGTGGTTTCTGGGAATTGAACTCAGGACCTCTGGAAGAACAGTCAGTGCTCTTAACCTCTGAGCCATCTCCCAGCCCTGGAGCCTGTTTTCTAATCCAATCTGTTAGAATGTGTCCTTTGTTTTTGTTTTTGTTTCAAGACAGGGTTTTTCTATTCTGAAAATAGCTCTGTAGACCAGGCTGGCCTTGAACTCACAAAGATGCACCTGCCTTTATGTCCCAAGTGCTGGGATTAAAGGTGTGTGCCACCACTTCCCAGCTTTAGTATGTGTCTTTTTATTGGGGGTAATTAAGACTATAGTGTGCAGTATCCCCCTTTTGATTAACTGTTCTAGGATACTCATTCCTCTTGGGTGTAGTTAACTTTCTAAAACTGACAATTTTCTTCTGCTGCCTACTTAGAACTGAGTTGGTAGGTAGGAATTACTTAAATTTTATTTCATAGCATTTTTTTTTTATGAATCAATTGTGATTGTTTTTTTGAGTATAACAGTTTGGGCAAGCACCTGTTGTCTCTCAGAGCTTGAAGAGAGAAACCATCCAGGCCCTTCTGGATATCAGAGTCTACATTGAAAAGTCAGATGGTATTTTCATGACTTTGCTTTTATATGTTACTTGGTCTTTTTCTCTTGCAGCTTCTAATATCTTTTTGTTGTTGTTCTATACACTTAGTGTTTTCATTATTATGTGCTGTGAGCAATTTCTTTTATGGTCGTCCTATTTATTTGATGTTCTGTATGCTTCTTATACCTTGATAAATACCTCTTATTCTTTTTTTTCAGATTGGTGAAATTTTTATTCTGTAACTTTGTTAAAAATATTTTCTATTGTCTGCTTGGCCAGAGGCCACTCAGCCATCACAGCTCCATGCAGTCACCTACTGGTGGACCTGTGCCACATTCTTGGTGTCCCCTCTACCCTATCCACAACCCCCATCACTCTTCATGATGCTGTCTCAGCCCCCAATTTAAGTGGAGACCCTTTGCTTAACCAAAGGCCACACTAGCCAGAAGACCAAAAAAAAACAAGGAACAAAAAACCCATCTAACAAAGACATTCTTAGAAAGTAGCACATAGATCTATAATAACCCCCCCAATACATTGCATACTAGCATAAGAGCACAATCAAAAACTGTAAAGACAACATGTCATCACCAGGGACCCACTATTCTTCTGCAGCAAGCTCTGAATATTCCAACATAGCTGGAGCACAAGAAAAAGATCTTAAACTCAATTTTATGAAGATGATAATGATTCTTCAAAAGGAAATAAATAAATTTCTTTTAAAAAGTCAAGAAAAACAAACAGCTGTCAGAAATGATTAAAACTATTTAAGACCTGAAAATGGATATAAAAGCAACAAAGAAAATGCAAATTGAGGGAATTCTGGAAATGAAAAATCTAGATAAGAAAATAAGAACTACAGAGGCAGGCATCACTAATAAAATACAAGAGATGGAAGAGAAAATGTCAAATATTGAAGATACAATAGAAGATAAAGATACATTGACCAAAGAAAATATTAAATCTAAAAAACTACTAACATAAAACATGCATAAAATCTGGGACACTATGAAAAAAGCAAATCTAAGAATAATAGAAATAGAGGAAGGAAAAGATTCTCCACTCAAAGGCCTAGTATGATTAACATAGTAAAAATGGCTGTCCTACCAGAAGCAATCTACACATTCAAAACTTCAACATAATTGTGCACAGACATTGAAAGGACCATACTCAATCTCATATGGAAAAACAAGAAAAAAAAAGGATAGCTTAAACAATCCTGAACAATTCTGGAGGTATCATCACCCTTGATTTCAAGCTATAGTAATTAAAACCACATGGTACTTTCATAACAAGACACATTGATGAATAGAATCTAACTGAAGACCCAGACATAAATACACTCACCTATGGACACCTGATTTTTTATTTTAAAAAAGTCAGAAAGACACACTAGAAAAGAAAGCATTCAACAACAAATAGTGCTGGTTTAATTGGATTTCATCATGTAACAGAATGCAAATTAGGTCCATATCTATCATATTGCACAGAACTGAAGTTCAAGTGAATGAAAGACTTCAACATAAAACCAGATGCATTGATCCTGATAGGAGAAAAAGTGGGAAATAGGCTTGAACACATTGGCACAGGAGATGAGTTTCTGAATAAAACATCACTAGTATAGGCACTAAAATCAACACTTAATAAATGGAACCTCATGAAACTGAAAAGTTTCTGTGAGATGAACACCATCAAAAGGACAAAATAGCAGTCTGTAGAATTGAGAAAAGATTTTTACTAACTCCACATCCTATAGAGGGATAATATCCAAAATATATAAAGAATTCAAAAAACTACACATCAACAAAGCAATTAAAAAGTGGGCACAGATCTAAACACAAACATTTCAATAGAGAAATTTCAAATGGCTGAAAACACTTAATGAAATGTTCAACAACCTTTGTCAAGAGGGAAATGCAAATCAAAACTTTGAGATTCCATCTTACACTGGTCAGAAAGGCTAAGATCAATTACACAAGTGATAACTTGCTGTCAAGAATGTGGAGCAAGAAAAACAATTCCTCCAATTGCAGATGGGAGTCAAAACGTGTCTAGTGACTGTGGCAATCAATATGACAGATTCTTAGAAAATTGGGAATTGATCTACTTCAACACTCACCTATATGACTCTTGAGCCTACACTCAAAGGATGCTCCATCTTATTACAAGGACATTTGTTTAACTATGTTCAGAGAGGCTTCATTTATAATAGCCAGAAACTGAAAACCATTTAGTTGCCCCTCAACCAAAGAATGGATTAAGAAAATGTGGTATATTTATGCAATAGAGTACTACTCAGCAATTAAAAAAGTAATATTTCAGGAAGATAGAAAAAGACTACAAAAAATCATCCTGAGTGAGGGAACCCAGACTCAGAAAGACAAACATGGTATATATTTACTAAGTGGATATTAGTTAAGTAAATTACAATCATGCTACAATCCACAGTCCCAGAAACAAAGTAACAAAGAGGGCTCTAGGAGGGATTCATGTATCTCCCTAGGAAAGGAAAATAGATTTTGTTGGTGGACTGAAACCAGGTAGAGCTGGGAATAGTAGGAATAAGATAAGAGGGATGGAAGAAGAGAGTACAGAAAAGACACCTGGAATTGAAGGGCATCTGGGAGGTGATGTGGAAATTTAGTGTAGTAGAAACTTCTTGGAATCTACAAGGGTGATTCCAGCAAGGACTCCTAGTAATGGAGAATATGAAGCCTGAACTGTCTAGCCTCTGTAACCAGGCAAGGCATCCAATGCTGAGACTGTGACACCAACCCATCTATAAAACCATCAACCTATAATCTGTCCTGTCTGCAAGATATGGTGGGGCAATGTTTCTACAGAATTTGTTGGAGCATCCAACTCCTGCCTAATTTGATGGTCTGATTTGAGGCCCATGATACCAGAGGAAGCATACATTTGATAATGGCTCTATAAGCATAAATGAACATGAGGCTGGATAGCCTGGAGACCTACAATAGAACCAAACATGATTGAAAAAAAAAAAAAAAGGATAATCAGTGCCTAGTCATCATTAAAGAGGTTGCCTTTGGTAGCAGATGAAGAGATACTTAACCAACATTAGTGTGTGAGAGAGCCCAGGATGGAGGGTTGGATGTCTTAATTGGTTCCTTCCCCTCAGAGCTCAAAGAACCTAATAGAAAAGGAATTGTGGGGCCAGAGAGGTCAAGGACACCAGAATAATATGGTCTTCTGAATCAGCTTAGCAGAGCTCATGAGGGCTGATACTGAAGCAGCCATTATGGAGCCTACATGCTAGGTCCTATGCATATATGGTTGTTAATTTGGTGTTTTAGAGGGATTCTTGGCAGTGGGAGTGAGGGGTATACCTGACACTTTGCCTGCTCTGAGAACCTTTCCCTCCCACTGTGTTGCCTAGGTCAGCCTTGATGTGAGGTTTGTGACTGATCTTATTTTATCTTCTTTTTGTGACATGCTTGGTTGATATTCCTAGGAGGCCTGCTCTTTTCTAGGCGGGGGGGAGCATGGGGGAGTCAATCTTGAGAGGAGATTGAGAGGAATAAAGGGAGGGAAAGCTCTGGTATGAGACAAAATAAATAAAAATTATTAAAATTCTTTTTCATTAAAAATTCTCAAGGCTGGAGAGATGGCTCAGCAGTTAAGAGCATTGACTGTTCTTCTGAAGGACCTGAGTTTGATTCCCAGCATCCACATGGCAGCTATCAACTGTCTGTAATTCCAATATCTGACACTCTTACACAGTTATACACACAGGCAAAACTCCAGTTCACATAAAATAAAAATAAATATATATGTATATATTTTTAATTCTTCATACCTACCATCATAGGTTTAGTCTTTTCAGTGTTCCAGATTTTCTGGAATTTTTTATGTCTTTTTTTTTTTTTTTTTTGGTGCTTGTAATTTTTTAGACTTAGAATTTCTTTGATAGAACTAGTGATTTCTTTTACCTTGTATTCAAAATCTGAAATTCCCTCTTTCATGCCTTTTAGTCTTTTGGTAAGGCTTTCTTCTGGGTTTTGGTCTGACATCT
This sequence comes from Sigmodon hispidus, assembly GCA_004025045.1. Classification (NCBI taxonomy): domain Eukaryota; kingdom Metazoa; phylum Chordata; class Mammalia; order Rodentia; family Cricetidae; genus Sigmodon; species Sigmodon hispidus. The sequence goes on along the minus strand of PVIH01001083.1, from coordinate 166,712 downwards.
GGAGTTTTTTTGTTTTTGTCTTCTTTAGTGATTATTCCTTTGTTAACTTCTGTTATGTCTTGAAAGGTTTTCAATTTTATTTCATTAGTTTGTATTTTCAGTCTTCATAAAGGTATTTATTCATATCCTCTTTAAAGTCCTTGTCTTGTGCATCAGCTAAATCACTTTTCTTATGGCTATTCCAAAAGGGTTGCTAGCTTCTGGAGAAGGCATATCATTTTGGTTGCTTGTGTTTGTGTTTTTGCACTACGATATAGGCATCTGAAGTCATGATGTTTGAAGTCTCTTGGTGTGTGTGTGTTCTGTTCTTTGGTAGGTGTGGCATCCCAACAGAGAATGTTTCTTTGGGCCAGTGTGTCATGGACTTCCTAGAAAGGCTTATCTGCGTAGTGGGAAAGAGGTAGAGAACCCTGGGTGTGCAAAGAGAGAAGTGTAATCCCCAGAAAATAAAAGTGGGGTAGGAGGAGGGGCAATTGTGATCTGGACAGACCAGAATGGGAGTCAGGAAGAATGGTGAAAACTACCTGACAGCACAGTATGGCATTCAGGGTCCCTGGTATAAAGTGTTTCTGTGGCCTGGCAGATGGTACAAGGGAATGTGTTACCCTGGGTCTTCACCAAGAAATGCAATCACCAGATAATAGACAAAGGACAAGTAGAAGGGTTCCTACAAGCAAGCTACAGCAGGATCTTCAGGAAGTTTGATATGTGTGTAGTTAAGTCAAAGTCTCAGTACATAGCCCACACTGGTCTCAAACTCTCAATTTTGTTTCAGCTTCATGAGTGCTGAGATTTCTAAGAGTTGTGGGTTGACATCATTCCTGGCTTGTAGCAGGTATTTCCTTCTTCCCTCCCTCCTTTTCTTTTTCTTCATCCTCTATTCTCTTCATCCATTTATTTGGAAAGATATATAATAATTACAGGATATAAATGTAGTTCAGAAATACTGCTCTTGCCTAGTACATACAAGGCCCTGGGTCCAGTAGTTATAAAAACAAAACAAAACAAAACAAAACAAAACAAAACCCTGTTAGGACTGAGATTCAGACTTAACTGTTTCAAGTGCGGTAGTCAGTAAGAACACTCTCTGGTCTGTCTGCATGCAGTAGTGCTCACAGAGGTTACAAGAGCCCATCAGATCTCCTGGAATGACTTAGTGATAGTTAAGGGTTCCATGTGGGTTCTATACAACAGCAACAGGTGCTCTTAACCACTGAGCCACCTCCCTAGTTCCTGATCAGTAAACATATTCACCTTTCTTCCAGAGTATTTTGGAGATCAAAAGAGTGGAAGGAGGACACTTCAACATTTGCTTCGGATGAGTCACTGATAAAACACACAAAAAAGCATGGTAAACGAGGAAAGTCTAAGAGACCTAGAATCCCAAGTGACCACGAGGAGTCTATTGAGCAGCTGAGTTATGGTCAAATAGTCACATTCCCCTGCTCTGTCTGCCACCAAGAAATCAATACAGCTGGGATTTTTCTCCATAAGAAACATCACAACGCTCTGAGTATGCTGGGTTTCCAGTGGATGGGACAGAAGAAACCAAAGCCCTCAGTGGTCAGTATTCAGAGACAGTTTGTGATTTCTAAACTATTGACATCTTTTATGTTCAGTGAGAAAGTTCTTCAGAGTATTAATTATGCATTTGAGTTGCTTTGGAAGAAACAAGTCCCATCGTATTTTAGACTTTGTGATAAAGTTGGTAGGACTTCTGCACATTCTCCAAATATCTGCCACCTGCTGATTAAAGGTGTAGCCATCTGTGGCAATAGTAATTCAACCTGGAAAGCTGACCCAAATGGTAAATTCACAGTCATGAATGATTTTGGTGATAAAGCCAATGTGTGCTTTTTTGGTTTGTTTGATGGCCATCATGGCAATGCAGCAGCGGAACTGGCATCAAAGGAGTTCCCGGTTTTACTTCTACATCAACTGTCTAAACAGGATCCTTCCTACCAAATGACAGCTGACCAACAGCAACTGATCAATTCCTTTCAGACTGTGTTCAGGGAAGAATACAGAGCTGCAGAAGAGGCCTTCTCTTCCACATACAAAACCTTCAGAACCAATAGACGGGAGTATGAGGAAATACACAAAGTCTTCGCAAAGGCATTTTGGAGAATGGATAGGCTTCTACGGCTTGGAAGGAATGAGGTTTCCCGGGTTCAGTGGAGTGGCTGCTCTGCACTCACTTGTATATTAGAGGGTGTGATTAAGAACCATAATAAGGACTGGGCAAAACTGGATCAGCAGGGCGATGACAGTTTTCCCTCCCAGAAAATCCCACAGATCATCTCCGGGGTACTACACATTGCAAGTGCTGGTGTGTATCCATGACACCTAATATTGTAAATGTCTGTAGAAAACCTCTCCTGCTTCTAGAATTAGTCATTTAATTATTTATTAATTTCTAGACATTGCATTTAATTATTAAGAAACAAAAACTTCTGTTTAAACAGATTGCATGCAAAAAGTCATTGTAAAAGGCACTGATATTAGTTATGTGCTAAAACTTTTCTTGGGGAGATACAACAGGCACATCTCCTCCCCCCAGATAAGGAGCCCATGACAGACCAAGATAGACACCACCAAAATCCAGCTTGATGAACCAGTGTTATTGAGGTAACTTAAAGGAATGTGGATGAAGGGTTGCTTAAAAAAGCAAAATGACTTTGAGTTGCATCTCTGAAGCTCACCTGAGCACAGGTGACAGCTCACAAAAGCTGTGAACCTGGAGCACACTGCACAGCCTGCAGACAGCTCAACAGGTAGGAGTGTCCTTTCCAAGTCACTGTTCTAAACCTTTTCCAGGAAGATAGGCTAATTTTTGCTTCTTCTAAGGAGCTGGTATGGCCTCAAGGCCTTTTTTGTAAGAGTCTTCTTTGCAGCTTGCTTGTCAGAGTGAGTCTCAGCAGCTTTATACCTTACTCTGGAAGGGAGGGGTCTGATGAACTTGGGTCAGTTTTCAAGGACTTCCTGAAGCTATTGTGAGTTGCTGCTTTTCTGCTTAAGGAGCTTCCCTGCACATGAATCTTTCAGTTTTGAAGGAAACTGATGCACTCTGTGTAATATGTGTCAAAGTATTAAAATTTCCAAATGGGGCTGGTGAGATGACTTAAGGTACTTGCTGCCAAGCTTGGTGTTCAATTCCTGAAACCACATTGGAAGGACAGAACTGATTCCTAAAAATTGTCCTCTGACTTCTTCAAATAGATACATACATTCTCTCTCATATATTATACATATATACATCTATACATAAATTGAATGTATACATATACATACATATATTAATTAAAAAATTCCAAATGAAGCAATAGAGATGTTGATACAGGTAAAAAGTGAATACAGTACCTATGCTAGCTAGATCCAAACAAAAAACAGACACAAGGAGCCTACTGCCTCCTTTTTAGAGACTGGAAAGTTCATTTTTCTCGGCATACTTGTTCATACTGGCCCGTTATAATACCTGCTAGGACAACTTTTGGGGCCAGGAGTCTTCTTGTATTCCAGGCTGGCCTCAGACTCACTATGTAGGCCAGGAGGATTTCCTTGATCCTTCTGCCTCCATCTTTTGAGAGCTGGAGTGACAAACATGTGTCATAATTCTTGGTGCTAGGAGTATAATCTGGGGCTTTGTGAATTCTGGCCAAGTACCTTTAATGTTGTCATTTTGTTTGTTGTCCTCTGCAAAAGCAGTATGTGCTCTTGACCCAAAACGGCTCTCCAGCCCTATGTTTTGTATTTTTTGACTCTTACTAGGTAGCTAAGGCTAACCTGGAATCTCTTTCCCTCTAACTCCAGAGGGCTGGGATTACAGGTGTGTATGGCTACACCTGGCTGTCATTATTTTGATTACACAATAAATGTTTGTAAATCATATCCATATGATGTATCTTTATATAGTTTGCAAAGCATTGCATTTTTTAAACAGAGACACCATGACCACAGCAGCTCTTATAAAGAAAAACAATTAAAATTGAGGTGGCAGCTTAGTTTCAGAGGTTCCATCCATTAACATTATGATAGAGTATGGCAGCATACAGGCAGACATGGTGCTAGAGAATAATTTTGAGCCACCATGGAGTGTGGGAAATCAGAACCCAGATCCTCTTCAAGATCAACTAATGCTTTAAACCACAGAGTCATCTCTCTGGCCCTTGTTTTTGAGACAGGGTCTCATTACTTTGTAGCCCAGTCTGGCCTTGAACTTATTGCAACCCTTCTGCCTTAGTCTCCCAAGTGTGAGATTACAATCTTGAGGGGCCCCCACCTCATGTTTTTTTTGGGGGGCAGGGTATCACATGTAGCCATGGCCGGCCTAGAACTCAATTCAGAGTTCCACCTGCCTCTGCTTCTCTAGCTCATGGATTAAGGGTGTGCATCACTACACAGGGCTCCTTGACTGTTCTCAAATTCACTTACCATTTCTTTTCCTTCCCCTCACCTTTCCTCCTTTCCTTTCTTACTCCCTCTGTCATTGGTTGTTTCTGTCATTTTGAGGGGCCTGTCACTCAGCTCCCACATAATTCACAGAGGCTTATTCTTAATTATAAGCACTTAGCCCTAGCTCAGCTTGTTTCTTGCCAGCTTTCCTTAATCACAATCTAATCTTGCTCTTTCTTCTCTTTTCTTTTCCCAGAGTTCTATTCTCTCTGTCTGCCAGCCCCACATATTCTTTCTCTTCTCTTGCATTAAATACATGAGATGTTTTAGACAGGCAAAGTAACATAGCTTCATTGTCAAATATATACAACATAAATTCAACACATCTTTTTGCATCATTTAACAAGTGTTCCGCAGCATAAACAAAGGTAATATAGCTTAAAATATTCTACATTTATTTTTTTCATTTTCTATAATTTAGTCACCCTCTACTTTTCTTTTCTTTCTTTCTTTCTTTCTTTTTTTTTAAAAAAATAAAACTTAGTTTTTTTAATTTTTGTGAATTTAATGCGTCATGTGTAGGTAGCCAGGAATCCCCTGGAGCTGGAGTTACAAAGGGAGTCAAGACCAGCTTGAGATACATAAAGCTTCTTTCAAAACAAAAATAAAAGCTGGGTGGTACTGTTGCAAGCCTTTAGTCCCAGCACTTGGTAGGCAGAGCAGGTGGATCTCTGAGTCTGAGGCCAGCCTGGTCCACAAAGCAAGTTAGAAAGCAACCAGGGATATGTAGAGAAATCTCTTCTCAAAAAACTGAAAAACAAACAAAAACCCCAAATAAGTCTCATGCCCCACCCATGAGTTACTGACTTACCTGCTTCAGAATTAAAGCAAAAGATCCACAAGTAAGCATTAAAAAATAAAACACAAAGTCTGCAGTTTGCAGAAGCATCATTTGCATAGCTCTAAGGTCACATTTTGCAACCAACCCAAGAGATCAAATATTATTCATTCCATTATGTTAATAAGCCCATACCATTGTATACTTGATATCTAGTCAGGGGTTCTGTCCAATCATATCAGTTGGTTGGATGTATTTCAGCCTCCTAAGCCTAGATTTTTTTTTTTTTGTCTAAAATAATTTGAAGGCTTTTCTAGCAATGAGGCTGAGACAGGACGGTCTCAAGTTCAGGTTAGTGTGAACTACACATTGAGCCTCTATCTCAAAGCAAACAAAATGTCTAAAATGAAAGGAATAGAATTGAACTCATTAGCAACAAAATTCTGATTCCAAGTACAGTTCTATGTTTAAGACCAGAATATTTGTTTTTGAAACAGGGTTTCTCTGTTTAGGCCTGGCTGTCCTGGAACTTGCTTTGTAGACAGACAAGGCTAGCCTCAAAACTCAGAGACTGCCTGCCTCCCCTCCCCTCTGAGTGCTGGGATTAAAGGCTTGCAATCATCACCCATCAAACATTATTTTCAAGATGTGGGGCACGTATGCATATATGGCATGGCTGTCAAGGACAGCTTTTGAAAGTAGTTTCTCTCCTTTCACCATATGGGTTCCAAGAAATCAAACTCAGGTCATCAAGTCCCTCTACTCACCAAACCATCGTAATGGCCCCACAATATTTTACTTTTAATATGCTTTTAAAATTGGCATATTAATTTTAATTAATTAAAATTCATTTTTTCTGGGATGGAGTATTCAGATACCAATGCCACATTAAGTAACTTATAATCACAATTCTGTACCAAGAATCATTGTTTGTTCTTAAATAAACAGTAATTATAAAATCTTGGGGGGGGGGACCCAAGCCCACTCCTCTAACAGCATCTTTTAATCTATTCAGAGCATGTTTAGACTTCAGAACATCAATAAAGCAATATGATGCAAACATTACAGGTTCATCTCAACTATGATATTATACTGTTACTACCTGCTGTGTTTAGTATTGAAACAATAAGCAGCATACTTTAACAAACTGGTAATTTTAATCTCTGTCTTTAAAAAAACAAACCCAAAACACTCTTTTAGGTAATGTGCAAGCAGTCTTATGCAGAAATGGAAAAGGGTTTTGCCTGACCAAAGAACATACTACAAGAAATACCAAAGAGAGAAGAAGAGTCCTTCAGAGAGGAACAGTAATCAGCTCAAATGGTCTCCTGGAAGGATACATAAAAACCACCAGAGGTCTTGGATTCCATGGAAACCTCACACTGAAGAAGTTCATTATCCCAACACCTCAAACAATCTCTGTTCCTATAGATGATTTATGTCAGTTTCTCATCTTAGCCACTAATGGGCTTTGGGAAGTTCTGGACAAGAAGGAAGTCACTGCACTCGTAATAACACTGTTTCATGCATATAAAGAAACATGTGCATCTGGCTCTAAAAACAAAGCCTGGCTATCTAAAGAGTCTCTTTCTCCATCAGATAATAACATTCGAGTACTATTCCAGTACCAACCTGAATATGAAGAAGGTATGCCAACTACTAATCTAACAAAAAAGTCATCTGATTCAAAATATTCTGAAGCTTGTATTTATCAGGCTAAAAATGAAGAAACATTTCCTCTAGAAGTAACTAATTATGATCCTTGCAGCAAGAAAGAAACTAACAGCTTACCAATTATAGACAGAAAGAAGGGAAGCGAGAAAGAACTATATGCCAAGAATTTTTTTGAAAGTGCAGCTGAGTACATTGGCTGTGAACTTATAAGTGCTGCTTTAGAAGGTGGTTCCAGAGACAGCATCACTGTTATGGTAATGTTTCTCAAGGGTAGCGAGTATCAGTTGTTGTCATAAAAACATTCCAAAGACCCAGAGCAGCAAACAGTACCTACCACAAAGACTGCAATGCGCCAGATTCTAGGAGAGATCATGACTTGAGAATCATTCTTAAGAACAGGAAAAAAATACAAAAGCTTCCAGCTATACACCATGTGTATTATGCTCACTACTTTATGTTAAAAAGAAAGAAAATTGAGTTTTGCTTTTTATACCATTTTATTCAACCTGAGCACCTCAATATAAAAACTAAACACTGGTGAACTGTTTTCCTTACTAATTTTGAATTACCGTAAAATGTACAAGTTCTGCTAGCAGATCAACACTTAAATAGATTAAATCATCTGACACATGGTAGATTTCATATAATGAAAATATCTAAAATAATTAGTGCAATATACTGATCAAAATAAAATGAACTTTGAAAAACAATGTTTCAAGATTATTACTAATAGCATTGTAATACTTATGTTACAAATTGCAGGTACAGTATTTATTATGGTTCTAAGCATGAAAGAACAGCAAAGCCCCTTCCTTTCATACGGGGAGAAAGAATTAGCTGTTTTAATAACTGTACATTCTGTATATGCTTAGGCAATTCTTAAATATTACAGAAAATAATAAACATGGAGACTACAATGCAGTACTCTATTTACAGTACAGCTGAAGATTATATTTAAAATCATCAAGTTTGAATGTACATAATTGTTAGTGCACTGACTAATCATGTCCAAAGGGAACCAGAGCTCCCTCTCTGCTCCAGACAGGCCTCTATGTAATGGCCACCAGTGATTAAAGAGAATCAGACAACTGGTTTGTGTCCACTTGTTGAAGAGCTCACACAAAGAGACCATTAAAATAGTGATCCATTAAAATGCATTCATTAGTTTTTATATTACTAAAACAAGATGGGGTTACTACACATGACTTCTTTTCAATCAGATTTTAAGAAATAACAGAACTGAGTTATTAGATTTATTCTTTCTGGAGATGCAGAACTGTTTTCTTAGGATTATTTTATTAATATGTGGAACGTTCACTTTTTAGACAATAGAAGAAATTACTATTTGCTTGGCTTCTGTTGCTAAGCATAGTTTTAGTTTTGTAAAAATGTTTCTCTAAAGCTCACATTAGTAATTTTGAATCTTTTATACTTGACTATTATCCCAGTTTGGAGACTGGGTGGAGATCACATCAACTGGAGATGGATGATTTCCTTGCACTTTCTTATGGAACAAATGATACACAGCTCTCATTTCCCTTTCTACTGCTGAAACATTAGTCGAAAGAAGACATGCATGTTATTAAAAATTAAGTTCAAAACACTCAAAACAATTCAGTATTAGAAACTTGATTCTATCATAAGTCTCCTTTTGAAAGTCACACTGGATCAGCTAAATGCTGCCCACTCCACAACTTTTGCCATTTAGGAAGTTCACAATGGAGTTCAGTTACTACAACACTGGCTTCTGGCTTGCTGTGCAGGTTCGGTAAGGTCTACTCCTCGTCCTCTGGTTGAGTTTGCGCCTGGATTCTGTGGTTCATTCTTTGGCAGCTTTTTAGCTAAGAAAAAATTGACCAAAATAAAATTATAATATTCATATTAAAATCACCTAGACCTGCTTATTTATAATACTTTCTCAGATATCTCCAAAGTTTTATATCACAGACTTATGCTTGCTTTTTTCACGTTTATTACCTACTACATGCCAGAAAGCAAAACAAAACACCAAAACACCCCACTGCTTCCTGTTTAATAATGTTTGCAAAGGAGTAAGTAGGTAGAGACCAACAGTAGGCATACCATTTAAACTTAAATTTAACTCGAACTATATACAATTCTCATACCAATGCCCTTTATAATTATTAAATTTCTATTATATACAATCTACTGGACTCAGTGGGACACTATCATCACAATTCACTCTGGAGAATGAATTGGAATGGCAACTATCACATAAACCCAGGAGGTTACAATTAGCCTGAAACTCTATTTTGAAAAACAAAATCAAACAAGACAGACATAAAATCCAGTCAATAGATCACGGCCAGCTGTAAAGTTTATAGAGGCTCACATTATAGCAACATTCTTTGGGTTGTCCCAAATAATTCTGAGAACAAGTCAGGATATGAACAAATTCTATCTATTCTAACCACCACACCAACCTAACTTGTCTATTTCAGTGCAACCTAATCAGCAAACAATCATGTGGCATACAGCATCTACTTCCATATTCTTTAAACATCTACATTTTCCTTTCATGGGCTTTGAGAACCTTGATCTGACTTACAAATAGTGATATCTAATATATTTTACAGTTTTATGAGTTCTATGCAACTAACAGTAATTCTGTGGAGTATGGCCCCCACTAAAAATTCACCTGCTAGATCCATGGCTTAATCATGAGGACAGAGTAGCACTATCCCTAAGAGTATACTTTATATCCAATTCCCATCTAGAATCATGGACCTTGTTATCTGTTTGTTTTGTGCTTGGAAATTTGGAGTTTACATATGTCACACCAACAACTACTACTAACCCACACACTCTTATCCTGCATTTTTTAACCTTTTATTTTTTTCCTACTTTCCCCACTGACACTTGGAAAGACAGCTTCCCCTAGGCTATTCTAGGAATGGCTCTAGAGATGGTACCATAAAATACAATAAAGATAAATGTTCAGTCAGATGTATTTACAAGCAATTCCCAAAAAGTGGGTTAAAAATGGTTCTAGGAACACAGAATAAGGTAGCACTGTAGACTGTATTATAATAAATATGGATTTGGGTTTGGAATGTACATAATTCTCTCTACATCTACTCCTCTAAGGACTTTCTCTAATCACATCTGAGATCAGGAGGAGAAAGGAAGCAAACAGTAAGGACTGGTTTTGCTAACTGAATTGTACTATGTGATTTGAGATGCTAACTTTCTCAAGGACAAACTATGAATCCATTTACACTGGGGATTTCTTTAAAGAAGGGAAAGAGTTTAATTTGAAACAAAATCTAAAAGCTATGGTACAGAATCGGGCTTCAGGAATGCAACGCAAAGTCTGTACCACAGAGCTACTTTGCTAACCTACAAGTCTTAAGACTAAAGTGTAGCCTAGCTGGGAAAGGAGGTTCCATCCCATAACCCCAGCACTTTGGAGACTGAGGCAGGAAGATCTAGAGTTCTATGACAGCCTTGGCTAGCTATACAGTGAGAGTGTCTGAAAAAAATAAACAGGTTCATTTAATGTTTGTTGAAGTTCTAAGTAATAATGAAGTTCTAAGTTTGGATCCTCAGCAGCCATGTAAAAAACATGAACATGTAACTCCAGCACTAGGGGTGGATCACATAGGGATAGAATGATTTTAGGATTTTCACTGAGATCAGAATTTGTTGAGAGACTTAGGGTTAAAACAACAGGATGATTTAGGAGGTAAAGGTGCCTGCTGCCAAACTTTATGACATCACTTCTATATTTGAAACCTACATGGTGTAGGAAGAACATCCCCAGAAATTGTCCTTCCCTCTACATTTGTGCTGGGGAACACACACAAAATAAATGTTTAAAAATGAAACATGGAGAAATAATGGGGGGAAACATCTCAACATCAACCTCGGGCTTCCATGTATACCCACATAAACAAGAGCACCTGTTTGCAAGTGTGTATGAAACAAAAGTGTAGGCTTTTCTAAGGCACATGCTGAAATCCTACATTGTCCTCACTTTCCTGCTTTGAGCATGAACCATCTTTGTCAAACACAGCAACAGTATGTACCAACTACATACTACCAACTACATACCTACTAGTAGCCACCTTGGTTATCAGACTACTTTAGTATCAATGTTCATGTTCAGGTATCCCTTACTTTTACTTAGAATGGCTCTAAAGCACAAGTACAAGGTTATCCTCAGGCATGTGACACCCTCTATCTCAAAGCAACAACAAAACAAAAAGAATAAAAAAAAATGAAATATAAAGGAAACTTCCAAGCCAGGCTTATTGGTATACCTATAAACCCAACACTGCGAAGTCTGAGGCACAAAAATATCAAGTTCTAATCCAGTTTACATAAATACATACCAAACTAAAACTTGAATTAGGCATCAACAAAACTCAAATTTAGAAAAACAAATCTTCAACACAGGGGAGGTTGTTCAATAGTACAGCATGCGCCTGTCATATTTAATTTGGAGTCTGACCCTTTCCCAGGCAGAAAAGAAAGTTTGTGAAGATGAGAAGGAAATCTATGTTAGTTTTCCTATTCCATCTCTAATTAGAACAGAAAAAAGTATTTAAAAGGCTTAACACTACCCATAGTTTCAGGCATCCAGTGTGTCATGGAATACATTCTCCACAGGTAAGAAGTACTACTGTACACAGGAAAACTTTTATTTGCTCAGACTTTTTAGTGAAACCTTTGTAAAATCTACCTCTTATCTAGGAGATCAACTTTTAACTCACCTCTATTATTTAGCCCAATATTTACTGAATTCATGAATGAATACAAATTTGACATTACCAGAGCTTGAAATGTAGCTTAGTGGTAGGCTCAGAGATTTCTTTGCATGCTGGAGGTCCTGATTTAATTCATAAAATGAGAGAAGACAAGAAGAGAAGGGACTTTCTGATAGTTAACCTTTAATTTTCCCTCCCCAACCCTATGACTCAACTAGGAGGCAGACTCTTATGCCAGGCTAGCCACCATGCCCTACTTCTCAACCAGTCTTTACAGTATTCTTAACAAAATATTGCTTAGTGAAACGGAACAAAAAGTGATGGAAAAGAACAATTCATTCTCAGAGAAAACATTTCCAAAAAAAAAAAAAAGCATAACCAATTTAAGAAAACCAAATCTTACCTATTGCCATGAATATTTCATTTACATTCATTGATGTCTTAGCTGATGTCTCCATGAATAATAAACTGTTGTCATCTGCATAGGACTGTGCTTCCTGTTTATTAAAAAAGATTTATCTCTTGAATATATACTGTTTCCACTTTATTTTATAAATTTCCTTATTTGATTATTTATTACTAACAGAGAATATGCTGCAGCAAAGGAAGAAACAATGAATAAGATAATTTACCCTATATTTTTAAAAGATTTATCTCTTGAACATATACTGTATCCACTTTATTTTATAGATTTCCTTACTTACAGCCAGAGAATAAAAAACAATGAGTGGCAAAGCAAGAAACAATGAGTGAGATAATTCCTCTATTTTTTTTTTTAACTTAACTTTTTGCCTATTCCACTCTTGATCATCAACTGTAGTATTAAACCTAATTGCAATAATAACTTGGCGACAGGATATCATTTTACTCTAAATACTCTTTCATTTCAATCACAATTTTTATTATGCCTTTTAAAGATAAAGACAGACTTTGCAATGAATATGGAAATCCAATGTCAACACTGGCCACAACTACAGAACTACACTTTCAAGTTTAATTTCCAATGACAATCAATATTAAAATTCCAACTATATTATAAACAATTCCCTTCAAAATTGCAAACTGTCCTACACTTTCCAGCTTACCTATATTGTTTCCTTTGGTCCCAATAGCTCTTCCGAGTAGGAACAACTGAGGCTCCTTTTAGCTGTTAGAACACAGGAGCACTTTTGAACATAACTCAAGCTCTCTAACATGTTTTGCTGGGGAGATTAACTGTTTGGAAAGCATAGCAGGTTACAGACTTCACAAGGCTATCTTACAAGTGCAAAGTCTTCTGTTTAATACACAACAGTAGCTTCCTTTCTCTTATTCCTGTAACGGTCAGGAAGAAAGAATTTCATCACTGATCTATATATTAGGCCACAGCTAGAGCTTTCTGAGCAAGAAAAATAGAAAGTATAAATCTACAAAGATTTGTTTTGTTTTTAAATGACTAGCATTCACTCATATACTCTGCTTTGTTGTGGAGGACATTCTAAATTATCTTAAATATACAAACTGGAGGTCTTAAATTTTTACATTGATTTATTTGGAGACAGAGGAGCCAACACTAGAAGTCAAATGACAACTTTCAATATTCAGTTCCGGAAATCCAGATTGTTATGACTGACAGCATCTTTGCCCATTAAGTCTCTCATACACTTGGGGCTTTTTCTTCTTCTTCTGAGATGGATTTACTACGCAGCCCTGGTTGTCATGTAACTATGCAAAAGATCAGGTTGGTGTCAAACTTGCAGCAATCCTCCTACCTCTGTCTCCCAAATGGTGACATTATTAGGGATGCATTGCCATGCCCGGTTCAAACATTACTATTTTTACATACAGATTTACACATATACAATACAATTATTTATATGTGTGTTTGTTTGTGAGCACATATGTTTAGGGTATGCATTTGACAATATGCATAAAGAGATCAGAAGATAATCTGCATTTCTAGGCATAAACTCAGCACCTTTATGTACTAAGCCACACTGCTGGGCCTCAAATCAAGAGCAGTTGAGCTGCTTTTTAATTTCCTTTTAAGGATAACTATCTAAATATGCATGCACATGTGTATATATGTGTATATATGCATGTACATGTGAAATAGTATATGTAGTAAGCATGTACATAGGAAGAACATTAATCTTTCTCAGGGGTGTATGTGAGAGTGGAGGGATATAAGGTACCCAGCTGAGGTATTTCTGCAGTCTTTTATAGAGATAAGGTCTCATGCAGTCCAGGCTTTCCTTAAACCCTTGATCTTCTTGCTTCTAGTTCCCTGGGTATTATATGTATTACAATCTTTGGTTTATGCAGTGACTCAGGACAGAACGCAAGGCACACACACACATGCTAGGCAAGTGCTACTTACCTACCAATCATCACCTGACAATATCAGAAATAATATTTTATGTATTAGTATTTTATTTACTTTTTAAGTCTGTGTTTTCAACTATTTTCATGAATTACTTACAAAAATTGCTTTAAGTTCAAGTAAAATTCCACATACCTGGAAGTCAACAGCTCTTTTGTTTGCTAGATCAGCCTTGTTTCCTGACAAAGCTATCACAATATTAGGACTTGCTTGCCTCTGAAGTTCTTTAACCCAGTTTTTTGCTCTTGCAAAGGACTCCTGTTAAACAAACAAACAAACAAAAAGCTATTAGGCACAGGTTCAAAACAGAGTTAGGAAGACAAGGCTTAAAGACTCTAGAGCAGTGGTTCCCAACCTTCCTAATGCTGTGATCCTATAATAGAATTCCTTCTGTTGTGGTGACTCCCAAACATAAAATATATTCTTTGTTACTTCATAACTGTAATCTTGCTACTCTTATAAATGGTAATGTCAGTACTGGATATGAAGGACCGTCTTAGGTGACCTTTGTGGAAGGGTTATTCACTCCCCAAAAGGGGTTATGACCCAAAAGTTGAGAACCATTAGTCTAGCATGACCTTGTGGGAATAAAATTCTTACAACTCCTCTATCATTTGGACATCTTCATCTTATATTTTCATCTTATATCTCACTTATAAAAGTTTTGGCAAAATGTTATGAATGGCTACATTGGAATTTCTAAAAATCACTAACCAACTTCTAAATACTAAAAATGATTATTCAAACTGGCTTCAGGGTAATAAGATTTTATACCCACCTCATTTGTGATATCATACACAACTATGGCTGCTTGTGCTCCTCGGTAGTACATAGGTGCTAGGCTATGGTATCGTTCTTGGCCAGCTGTATCCCATATTTCAAATTTTACTGTTGTGTCATCAAGACACACTGTTTGGGTTAAAAAGGCAGCTGGAAACAAAACAAAACATTTGCAGTAAGTTTATCCTTTTTGTTAATTTATGAAATACAGGCTGGTCTGGAATTCACTTCATAACCAAGGCTGACTTTGAACTTTTGATCCTCCTGCCTCTACCTATCCACTGGTGCCACAACAGGACCAGTTTATGTGATGCTGGGGATGGATCTCAGGGCTTTATGCATGCTAGACAAGTGTTCTAAAAACAAAACCAAATCCCAGCCTATCAACTTAAAATATTTTTTATTGTATTTTTGTGAACCATGAATATATACTGGTATCAGAAGACAACATTCAGGAGTTGGTGTTCTTATTTCACCGTGGGAGACAGAGAACAATTATCTCACTGATAGCCCCAACCCCTGTAGACCTAATAAATTTGCTTAAAAGCTAGGTAATATATTTCTTCATAGACCTTAGTAGTAAAATCAGACTAAGTTCTTTCTTACTTTTAAATTTTAAAATTTATGACAAGTAACACTTGCCTAGTCCACCCCAAAACACCAGCAGTTTACAAAAAAAAAAAAAAAAAAAAAAAAAAAAAAGATGCTTTTAATTTGCTTTACAATGTAAGAAACTAGGAGAACTAACAACTAACACATCCAGTCTCTAAATTCATGTTTTCAACCAAACATGGATTGAAAACATTTGGGAAAACAAAAACAATGTGCACAGAATTCTCTTACCACCAATATGATTCTTTTAAAATTATGGTAAAATTATTATATAGCATTTACATTGTTTCTGGCACTTTAAGTATCTAAAGATAACTAGAAGTAAGTGGGAGACACTGATGATGTAGCTTATAGCTTAATAGGTAGAATACTTGCACAGCATATATAAAGCTAAGTTAGATCCCCAGAAGCATATAAGCTGAATACAGTGGGATATGATGGTAAGCTTAGCCCACAAGAGGTGCAAGGCAGGAGGACCAGAAGTTCAAAGACAGTATTGGTTAAATAGCAAGTTCAAGGCCAGCCTGGTCTACATGAGACATCACAAAACCAATCACCCTTCCCCTCAAAAAACCCCCTCAAAAGTACAGTTACACACAAACAACATCCTTTCATATTAAGAACTTGCTTCCTGGGGGCTGGAGAGATGGCTCAGCGGTTAAGAGCACTGTCTGCTCTTCCAGAGGACCGGGGTTCGATTCCCAGCACCCACATGGCAGCTAACAACTGTCTGTAGTTCCAGGCAAACACCAAGGCAAATAAATAAATAAATAAAAGTGTTAAAAAAAAAAAAAAACTTGCTTCCTAAAACCAAGCCCTTAAAGCTATCTAGGCACAAAAACATACTCATCATTGCTTCAATACAGATCTGATTTGTCAAACAGATTCAATACTCCCCCTTTCTTTTTATTTGAACTATATTTTTTTCATATAATGTTAATTATATTCTTTCCTCTCTGTACAGGCTGGTTTTGTGTGTCAACTTGACACAAGCTACAGCCATAAGAGAGAAAGGAGTCTCAGTCGAGGAAATGCCTCGAGGAGATCCAGTGTTTTCTCAATTAGTGATAAACGGGGAAGGGCTCAGTCCATGGTAGGTGAGGCCATCTCTGGACAAGAGGTCCTGAGTTCTACAAAAAAGCAAGCAGATCAAGCCAGAAAGGCCTTCATGGCCTGTCAATCAGTTGTTTCAAGGTTCTAGCTCCACTTGAGTTCCTGTTCTGACCTCCCTCAATGATGGACTATAATCTAGATTGAAAGTCAAATAATCCTTTTCCTCTTCAACTTGCTTTATGGTCATGGTGTTTTGCTGCCACAACAGAAACCATAAGACACCCTCCCAACTTCCCCCAAATTCTCCACAGCCCCCCAACTTCTCAAAAAACAAAAATTAAATCAAAACATGCAA
>PVIH01001083.1:37416-144916 GCA_004025045.1 Sigmodon hispidus | reverse complement strand
GACTATGAATCCATTTGGGCCCATAGAAAGGTGCTAACAATTCTACGAATTAGAATTTACTTATCTTGATGGTTTGATTTTATATGTATTTCAGTCTATTATTTTTTTAAAGAGGAGGAGAAAGAGATAAGAAAACAAATGGAGAGGGAAAGATAAGAAAAATGGCAAAGGGGAAAAAATTAAAAATGGAGAAAAAAATAAAAGCAAGGAAAGATAGAGACTTTGAAGGAACACTAGTAAATTCCTTAATGTTAATTCCTAGAAGACCAGGAGAGGGGAGGTAGTATCAATGAAGTGGAGACATTTTGAAATGCTGGATTAATGATTTTGCTTGTTACCTAATTACTTATCTGCTATTCAATATCATATTTCATAATATTTTCCTTCCTGATCTGTTCATTGGTAATAAAGTTCTTCCTTGAAGTAAAAAATAAAACCAAACAAAAGCCAAGACTCAGGAAACAGTATCATGAATCCTGAATATACATCACAGAGAAAGTTAATGAAATTAAGTTAGGCTTAAGGGGTTTAGCTGAATGTGAGAACTACAACATACTTTAGTATTCTTTTCATTAAAGGTTGAGAACTTTACAACATAAAAGTAGCAAAAAAAAAAAAAAAAAAAAAAAAAAAAAAAAAAAAAAAAAAAAAAAAAAAAAAAAAAAAAAAAAAAAAAAAAAAAAAAAAAAAAAAAAAAAGAAGTTATAACACAGCATCCACATGCAGTTCACAAGCACCTGTAACTGCAGTTGGAGGGGATCCAATGTCCTCCTTTCTGGCCTCCTCAGGAACAAGGCATGCAGGTGAATATATGCATGGTCAAGTAAACAAAATATGGATTTTAAAAAATCTTAAAAAATAAAGAAATCCAGGCCTTTGCTATATGACTACCTAAGGCTGGCCTACAACTTCTTAGACCAGACTGGCCCTGAATTTGTGAAACCCACCTCTTTCTCAATCCTAAATGCTAGGAGTACACTACCACATCCCGCAGAGACAAGGAAAAAAGCACAGATAAGGAATTCGAGCAGTGGCATACACCCCTATAATAAGAAGCTGAGATTTGAGAATGTTTTGAGTTCTGGTTCAAAACAAAAAATTAAAGTAACCTCCCCAATCCATCCAAATTACCAGAAATTAAGCCAAGACACCCACAGAAACTAGCAGTGTTCTAAAGAAAAGAATTTATCAAAAATCAGGAACCCTTTAAATCTGTCATTAAAGCTTCTTTTGGCTTTATAGCCATATTCACACATTACAGAAATAAGATCAGAAGCAAATATTTGAAGATGACATTCACTACTAGATTGTAACCTGAGACTTCAAAAAGAAAAGCAGGAATTAAAATGTCTAATAGGAACTAGGGACATAGTTCAGCAGTAGGGTGTTTTGCACAACTTAACAAACATGGTGCTAGGGACCAAAATAGGGAGGGGTATGTGTGTGTGTGTGTGTGTGTGTGTGTGTGCGTGTGCAAAAGAATAGCTAAAGAAAAAAAAGAAACCACAAAAATGAGATTACAAGGTACTAAAGAAAGTATGATGGTAAAACACTGAAAATTTTACCACTAATCAAGAAAATAAAGTCATATGATTATTATAAAGAAAACTGAGGAAATTCTTTTTAAGATCTTACAGTGAATGACTGTATGTCCTAGGAGACCTACCACCAATGGTATCACACTACACTTTTCTTATACCATGACTGGCATTGAAAATGTAACTTGAGCTTCATCATAAAAAAAAGCTTCTAGTTTCTACCTGGTATTTTCATAATATTCACAATGAACTCAGCTCTTATCTAGAAAAACCTAGGCTGAAGTAAACTTAAAAAGCCAGCTTGCTACAAATAAGTCCAGTTCCAAGGACCCATGTGGTGGCAGGAGAGAACAAGTCCTGCAAGTCATCCTCTAATCCCCATATATGCCACCACAAGCAAACGTAACTTATAAAATATTATACATCTGTAAGAATTGCAAAATAGAGATGAGCAGGAAAACAGTACCTCAGAGGACAAACAATAAAGTGGTATCTTGGAGACCCACTGAAAACCTGAAGTCCATTGTCTCTTATCCCTCTACTTTTCTTCTTTTATTACTATGCAGTCTTGGCTGGCCCGGAACTCATGGAGATCTGTCTCTCTGCCTCCAGAGTGCTGGGATTAAAGACATGCACCATCCATCATATCCAGCCCTCTTACCTACTTTTTTTAAGACAAAGTTTTTAAAAATATTTCCACATTACTTTCTTTAACTGATGCATGAAAAAAGGAGTCAATAACTTTCAAATACTCAATTATACAACACAATGCTTGACAAGTGCACTAATTTTTTAGCCTCAACTTCTTGCAAAAAACCCCCAAACAATCAAAAAATAAAAACCCCATGTGCACACTTATAGAATGACCTGCTTTGAGTCAACTGCAAAAACCTTAGGCTAACTATTTATGTTACTGCCTTGCTTTCCTCAACTATTATACAAGGTGTTTATACAACCTTGCTAATGTACTGATAAAATTTGGAAATATGTGGTCTAAATCCCATAAGTACATATGTATACACTTAAGGTACTCTGTCCTAATAAATCAAATTGTTTCTGTAAAGTAACATCTTCCTGAAATTTATAAATTAGATACACAGTCAATAAGGCCCCCAAATAAATGTACTTCTGTTATTTTATGATGTTTTACTTTTTTTCAAACATACCTGCCTGGCCCCCTTTGTCTTGTTATTTCAGGACCTAAAGCAAGAGAATTGTAATTTCAAGACCAGCCTAGATTATACAGAAAGACTGTTTAAAAATAAAGGGAACAAGTGAAAAGAAAAGGGGGAGGAAAAGAAAAAAATGAAGAAGGGAGAGACACAGAGATTTGTAAAATACTCATATTATCTTCAAAGTCCAAATATATGACTGCATCTAAAAAAACTCTCAGTGACTCTGGAGGAAGATTCAATTAACTCTGAGTCAGTTAGTTCAAAGACAACCAGAAAAATTTAGTAAGATCCTGTCTCAAAATTAAAATAACTCAGTGTTAGAGCACATTTGGGCCAGCAAAATGGCTGTGGGTGCTTGCTACACAAGCCTGATAATTGGAGTTCCATCCCTAGAATACATGACAAAAGAATGGAGTTGATACCCAAAATTATTTTTCTGACCTCCAGAATCCTCTAATATGCAGAATACCCACACTGACACATACAAAATAATTTTTAAAAAGCAAAAACTTCTAAAATTGAGCCAATAATGTAGCTTAGGTGGTAGTAGTTTGCATTATTATAATCTAACCAATGGGTTCAGTCCCCAGCATTGCATACTCCAGTCTCAATGGCCCTATAATTCTAGCAGTGGCAAGGTAAAAGCATAAGAAATAGGTCATTACTACACAGTGAATCCAAAGTCAGCTTAGGTTACAAGAGATGTTGTCTCAAAAGCATATCAACGACAAAATATTTTTGAATTATTGTTTCCTATTTATGGAGACATAACTTCAAACTTACTATATACTTGAAGCTGGTGCTAAACTTATACTCCCTGCTAACTCCCAAGTGCTGGGATTATAAGTGTGTGCCATTATACTCAGCTAACACAGGTAGGTCTCAAGGGATTTCAAGTAAAACAGTGTCTGGAGATAGGTAATAATTTCAGACAACCCACTATGCCACAGTATGTAACAGAATAGTCAAGTGAACCAACAGAGGCAGTTCACTAGCTTAGAGCTCCTTAGTCAACACATTCTGCTGAGCAGCTTCAAATACTTGAACAGCCTCAGCACTCTAACCCTAACCAAATAGGACAAAAATTAATACTCATGATTCATGATGATTCTTTGCAATCAATTTTAAGAGGGTAAAAAGATAAATAATCTTGACTATATTAGGTAGATATATGTGTGATCAAATCTTTTGTGGTATAGGAGGGTGGGGTGTTTGAAATTAAGACTTTAAGAAGGCTAGGCAAACATTTCACCACTAAATATAGCCCCCAATATTTTCTGTTTTGTTTTACTATGTAGCTCTGGCTGTCCTGAAATTCACTATGTGCACCAAGCAGGTCCCAAACTTAAAAGATCAGCCTGCTTCTGCTTCCCAAATGCTGGAGTTAAATGTGCACCACCACATACAATTTAATTATTTATTTATTTGCCTTGGTGTTTTGCCTGGAACTGGAACTACAGACAGTTGTGAGCTGCCATGTGGGTGCTGGGAATCGAACCCGGGTCCTCTGGAAGAGCAGACGGTACTCTTAACCGCTGAGCCATCTCTCCAGCCCCACAATTTAAAAGAATATCTGGGCTGGGAGGTAGCACAGAGGTAGAGCACTAGCCTAGGATGCATAAAGCTCTAGGTTCAATCTCCAGTACTATAAATAAAACAAAACATCAACAAAAGGTATTCTTTAGAAATCCTTATCCAGTTCAATGCTCTCATTTTTAAAAGTGAGAGGGTGAGAAGAGAGTCTGAACAAAGGGATACATGGATAAAAAAAAAAATGACTTTATTCATAATAAAAAAAATGTGTTAACAGGGCCCAAGTGTTTATAAAAAGAATAGGATTGCAATCAATCCTATTCAACAATATTTCTTTTTTTTTTTTTTTAAAAAAGAATCTTTTTTTTTTAACTTTTTATTTATTTATTATTTATTTATTTGCCTTGGTGTTTGCCTGGAACTGGAACTACAGACAGTTGTTAGCTGCCATGTGGGTGCTGGGAATCGAACCCGGGTCCTCTGGAAGAGCAGACTGTGCTCTTAACCGCTGAGCCATCTCTCCAGCCCCCTATTCAACAATATTTCAATTAAACAGTGCGAACTAGATTGAAATATAACTAGTGAAACATCATTTCCTTGGTTCCTAAGTGGCACAAACTAGTATGAAAATCAAATTTCTATCAACATCCAACACAACCTATAAACCCATGAACATAAATGTTCTAAGAGAAAATAATATTATGCATAATGATAATATTCTTTCACTTAAAACCAACAGACACCATACACTAATTAGTAGCTCTCAACCTTCCTAATGCTAGCACCCTTTGTACTGTTCCTCATGTTGTGGTGATCCCAACCATAAAATAATTTTGTTGCTACTCCATAACTGTAATTTTGCAACTATTATAAATTGGAATGTAAATATCTGATAGTCAACTCTTCTGAAAAAAGTCATTTGACGGCCCGCCAAGGGGTTTCGACCTATAGGTTGGGAAAAACTGGTCTAAGTAAAGAAAGTCTGGGCCTAAAGTTCTTACCTCTGAAAAGAGAGACTAGTGCTCCTAACTGCTTAGCTACCTCAATAGCCCCTACTTACATAAAATTTTAAAATTCTAAATCAAGTACTACACAGCTTTCACCCAAAATATTATTATATAACATTAGGGATGCTAGAAATGACTCAGCAAAAAGCTGGTATTTGCTTAGATGCATTTACTAAGCATTTATTCTCTTCCATTTTAAGACATTAATTGAGACATCTGTTTTCATTCCAGGCGAGGCACTGTTTTTTATGTTTCATGTAAGCAGAAAATAAATATTTGACTTCCCTGACCTAAAAAAAGTAGTATTCTACAGAGGAAGGATTTAAGATAAAAGTGAGTTCCAGGACAGCCAGGCCTGTCACAAAGAGAAATCCTGTCTCAAAAAACCAAAAAGACTGTGGCAGTGTGCTTTCCTAGCAGGAGCAAAATTCAAGGCCTAGCTCAGTTCCAGGTTAGCCTAGGCTACATGAGACCTATCTTATGAATACCGCCCCCCCCCCCCCCCGACTACTCCAGCCTACCCCCAGAAAAGAACTGTGAAATAAAGCCTTACTAGGTCTGAACCATAGAGGTGAAGCTCGGTAACTAGACCTGTAACCCCAAGATTTAGTAGGCTAAAGCAAGAAGGATCACCAAGAGTTCACAGGAAACATGATCTTGTCTTGAAACAATGACTTTCCTACCTAAATAAACAAAACTTCAAATTTTTTTTTTTTTGTTTTGTTTTCCTTTTTTTGAGATAGGATCTCACTATGTCATAGCCACTGGTCTGAAAATCACCCTAACCCTAATCCACTTCAGGTTCTGGAATGCTGGAATGATAAGCTTGTACCACCCCATCTAGCTTGTTTTTAAAAGTTTTCCCACAGTCAATATTTTTTAAGTCCCAAACCATGCTGGGCTGGGAGTGAATGCCTGTTATCTGAGTAATTAGGAGGTAGAGGCAGAAAAATAAGTTTATAGAAATTTCAGAATATCTTAGGGTACAATACTTTGTTTACAAACAAAATAAAACACCATAAGTTATATTTCAAAGTTCAAGTTCAGCTGAAAGTTTTTATTTCCCTGCATGATCTATTTAGCTATTCAAAATTACATTTAGAACAAATATTAATGTATTAAATGATTTAATGTATTAAATGATTAAAAGGAAAATAAGAATCTCACCCCCAATGGTACTCTCTTGAAATTCATGAAATTGGCCCTTCACAAAGCGAAGTACCAGGCTTGATTTGCCAACAGCAGACTCTCCTAGAAGTACCAGTTTGAACTGGCATATTTTATTTCCAGTATTTGGCCCGTTGGGTCTCGCTGCTCCTCGATTAGCCATGTCCAAATTTGAAAGAAGTCCCTAATTTCAGATTTCTAAATGAACTTCCAGGATGCAAGGTATCAATTTTGTTTTCTTTCTGGAGAAAATACCTGATGAGACACAAATAACAATTAAATAAACAAACCAAAACTAAATAAATCAGCATCTGTCACTTATCATTAGTAAGTTTAATAACAGGATATTGTAATGACCAAATAGCCAATGTCATTTAGTTTATTTCACCACTTTTAAAGGGAAATAATGGCACATGACTTGAGCCTAAAATCACCTCCAGTTAACCTTCAAAAGGAGAGTTAGAAGTCTAAAGAAAGAGAGAAGAGCTGGACAGTGGGATCTCAGTGAGTTTGAGGCCAGCCTAGTCAGAGTGAATTCCACGACAGCCAAAGAAACCCTGTTTCAAGAAGAAGAAAAAAGGAGGAGGAAGAGGGGAAGGAGGAAAGGAAAAGAAAGGGAAAGAAAAGTAGAACACTTGGACAAAGAGAAAGTAACAGAATCTATATGTCAGGAAAGCAGAAGATAAACAATGCAGAGAAGAAGGGGATGGGAAAGGACAGGGAAGGATGACACAAATGAAAACATCATCTTTAGCCCACCTCTTTGTATTCAATCCAAAATAAATAAAAATAAATAAAATTAATAAAAGAGGAGAAGCAAGCTTTCAGCAGGGTGTGGTAGCAACACTAATTCCAACCTTGGGAGACTGAAGCAGGAACTCAAAGCCACAGACAACATATGAGACCTGACTGCAAAATAAAACAAGTAACCTTCAGCAATTTGACTTTTGGGTTGGGAATTGGTAAACAAATAAATATAAGACTTGTCTCAGTGCCAGTTAGTATTTTAAATAACATAGTCACTCAATAGCATCAAGTACTCTTTATAATTCTTCTAAATGAGGAAACAAGTACAAAAAGGTTAAGTACTGAGATCACAGAGCAACTGTGACAGAGCAATTACTATGACAGAGCAATCTGAGAGGTCAACCAAGAATCCAGGTTTTGGGTGCTGGAGAGATAGATGGCAGTTTAGCCTGAGCACTCCTATTCTAGGTGACTAGAGTTTAGGTTTATAGGGTGATTCACAACCACTTATATCACTATTTTCAAGTGATTTGACACCTTCCTCTGGCCTGCATGCATATGCACATATGCACACACAGATAATTAACTAAAAACCACAAAAATCTTTAAAATGAAGAAATAAAAATCAAGTTCTAATGCCATATTATTTGTATTAAAATTACTTTAAAAAAAAAATGCTGGTAACCTCACACACATTTTTTTCTTTCCTACCTTTTTTTTCTCTAAGCTTTGCCTTTTCTCCAGATACTATCCCATGGTCAATTAATTGTATAAAATGTGACTGCTTATGGTGACATAATTATCCCAAACCTTGTCCCTGGATATACTTTGACAAGTAAATTTGAATTCCTTGAATAAATTGGTCATGTCGAAAAAGTTAAAAAAAAAAAAAAGAAGTTGCTGGTAAATGAAAAGCTTCTAGAATAAATCCTGAAGTTTACTATTTAAAGGCTTCCATTAAATGATATATTTTTTTTCATCTAATAGTAATTCCCAAACACCAAATATTTTTTTAACTCCTAAGTTTGTGTGCCTGACTTATAAATATTTCTCTATCTGGTAGGATTAGGAGTGACCTATTTACTTACAGTAATTTTGGGGATAACTTTTGAGCTAACATATTTATTATCTGTTTAATACTGCATTTGGGACAAGCCTGAGTGGCAGTCTCCTCCCCTTCTCTAGACAAGGTGTCAGTCACAAAGTAGCATAGGATGATAACCTTCATACTTTGGGCTCCTGGCACCAAGACATCCAGCTTGTTTTTACTCTTGGTAGAACTGGAGAATATTTTAAACATCCTTTTCAGTTTTCTCAAAAGTCAACTTTAATAGTTTAGTATAACTTTTTATCAATATTGGGACCTGGATGGGGGCAAGCCTGTAATCCCAGTACCCAGGGATCTGGAGGAAAGAGGGCTGTGAAGTATTACTGAGACTAGCCTATACTACATAGAGTCCTAGTTTCAAAACAAGAGAAAAAGTAAAATTACCGGAGTTTAAGCCTGGGTTTGGATCCTGAGAACCATATATGGTGAAAAGGTAAGGATCAAGACCTGAAGTCCATTTGGTCAACACACAAATGTTGTTGGAACACATACACTCATTTATCACAGACAAATGTGGCTTATAAGCTTATTAACAACAAATATATTAAGGATTCTTCCCTTAAAAAAAAATTCTCTGCCCCAAAAGCAGCTACATTTAATTTACACTTCAAGTAAGAAATTTGTATTCCCTATAAAATGAGTTGATACATCAAACACTCCTGATAACAAATTCACTGATATCCACAAAATCTTTGTTATTTTTGTTGTTGTTTTAAGACAAGGTCTCTGCCTGGCTGTCTTAAAGCTCAAAGAGATCAATCAATCCCTGTCACTACCTCCCAAGTGTTGGAATTAAAAATATGCCTCACCAAGCTAAGGTTAATTTTTATGATACCACCTCAGGCTGGAGAGATGGCTCAGTGGCTATGAGCACTGGCTACTCTTGCAGAGGTCCTGAGCTCAATTCCCAGTAACCGTATGGTGCCTAATGACAATTTGTAATGAGATCTGGTGCCCTCTTCTGGTCTGCAGGCATACATACAAGCAGGCAGAATACTGTATGCACAATAAATCTTAAAAAGATACCAGGATACCAGCTTTTGGCTTTATCCAGTTAATAGCTTTGAAGACTCCTTATCTTTACCAATAACTACTGACACATTTACAGATACAATGATATTTGAGCTGCTTCTAATCAAGAGAACACAAAACTATCATTCTAGCCTGGAATGGAATGATCTAGCTTGCCTATGGTCCTACCACTTGGGAAGCTGAGATAAAAACATCAGTAAGACATAGAAAGGTCTTGTCTCAAAACAAAAGACATTGGTTGTTGGCCAGTGGTGGTGTATTTCTTTAATCCCAGCACTAGGGAGGTAGAGGCAGGCCAGCCTGGTCTACAGAGCCAGCTCTAGAACAGCCTCGTCACACAGAGGAACCTTGTCTCAAACCACTACCCTCCTCCCAAGATTTTAATGCCAGCACTTTAGATCCAGAGGAAAGTAGATGAATCTTTGTGAGTTCCAGGCAAGCTTGGTCCACAAAGCATGTCTCAAGACACCCAGAGCTACACAGAGAGAGTTTGTCTCAATATAAACGAAACTCCCATTTCTCAACCCACAAAGGGAGATTTTGAGGTCTAGTCCTAGCTATGCCAATTTCTGAGCAAACTTTTAATTTCCAAATCTCTATCTCCTTTATATTCTAACATTTTATTGTGAGAATTAAGTAAGACAATGTGTAGTCTCTAATATAAGTACACAGAATTTACTGGCAATTTAAATGACCTCTTGGTGAGATAAAGCTGTAGATGAATAAACTGTCACACAGACTGAAAAGGCACCAACACACCTTCAGATCCATTTTCACTTTAAATGTTTCCCAATAGTTCCTTACCTACAAAACAATAAATGACTTATCCAGGACAAAACCTGCTGTGAATGTCCACAGTGCTTCCAAAATTTCAGGGAAACATCAGATTCTCACAGAAAAAAAAAAAATGGAACAAAATTTCATACTTAGTTTTGCTTTTTAAAGTGCTCCCTCCCCTCCCCACCCCATCTTTCTGAAACAGGGACTTAAAGCCCAAGCAAACACAGGGATATCCTGGAACTCCGGATCCTCCTACCTCAGATTCCAGAGTGCTGGGATGACAGATGGGTGCCTCCATATTCAATGCCTTTTACAGTTCAAAGCTACTGAATCTTTACTTCCAAAGACCTCAAACAGGAAATAAGCCAAATTATAAACATACAGTGACCATACTACTAATGTTAAAAGTCAACTGCAATTTAAGCTGAGTTCTTGCTCAGGGCACAAACACTGAGGTTCGACCTAGGCAACACAAACACACACATACACACATGGGCTTTGCAATCCTTTGTACCCCCTGCTTGTACTTATCCCGCAAAACATTTTTTTTTGCATAATATTCATCTTAAATCTTGAAAATGGTATTTTACAGTTCTTATCTTTGATTTAAAAATTTACTGAGCCCTTAAATTGTGCCAGGCGTACTTTGCTCACAACTCTACGGGTTGAAATTTTACATTAGGAATGATCTAGCCAGTACAGTTCTGAGAGACGTACACATGAGGTTTTTTGTTACTGTTAGTTATCTGCAAGGCAACTGATTCAGCACTTTAAATCCACTTCAGCAAAGCAAAAACTAAACGTGCCAAGTGTGACAGTCCGAGCTCTAAAATTCTAAGTGTCAGAATGTTAACCTGCTTGCAAAGAACCCCACGGCCTCGGTTCACCACCTCCCAAAGACAAGAGGATCCTACTATTCACATAGCTCGGCCAGTCAGAGGTAGGCGGAGCTCCTAAACACCACCTGCTGTAGGCCTGGATTCCTGGAGCACACGAGAACCAACTCTGCGTGCAGGGGCCAACAGCCCCAGCGGGCTCTGTGGCCGTGCTCCTACGCAGCCCATCCAGGACCGAGACCCCGGGACCGGGCCGGACAGCGCTGCGGCCCACGACGCCATCTTGGAAAGAGTGACATCCGCCGCTCCCTCAGCCGGTCCCCGCATGTCCGGCTCCAGAGCTGCTGGCGGGATGAGTGTCCAGGGCTGCGGCCCCGCTCCCCGACGGCGGTTTACCTGCGAAGGCTCCTGGCAGCGAGGCCAGGCACGACCTGGAGATCTGATGCCCTCAGCTGCAGCGGCGTCGCCTGCTCGCTGCTTCTCACACTGGCCGGCGCGGAACTCCGAGCGCCGAGCCGCCCCTGCCAGGCTGTGTCTCCGCCTCTGCGCTCCGCCTTCCTCCTCCGCAGTCGCTTCGCTCGAATCCTGACTTCTTCCTCCTCCCTCCGTCTCCTCCCCTCAGGCGCGGCTCCTTCACGAACCAAAACACAAACACTCGGGGTCCAGCGCAGAGAATACTTCCGCCGGCTCCGCCACGTTGTCGCACGTAGCAAAGTACGCCGTGCGGTCACTTCCGCTGCGTCCCTTCCCCGGGGTCCCGCAAAGACCTCCTAAGGGGCGGGGCCGGCGCCACGTGACCTCACCAAGCGCGATCTCGCCTGCCCTCTCCGCTCTTCGCCTCAAACCTCGGAGTCCCGCCCTTACTGGGGCCGTCTATATCAGAACAGACGTCTCTCGATTCCCGCAGCGTCAGGAACGCAGTGGGCGGGGCTTGCGTCACGTGTCCTCTCCCGCAGTCTTGGACGGTGGTCCTCAGGTCCTAGTTCAGCCTTCTTACCCGGGGCCCGCCCTCATCAGCGCCATTGTTGTCCGTGCTGTCGTGGCTGTGAGGCGTGGCTAAAGCCTGAGTCTCCTGGGTCCCTATGGCTGCTGTCGGCTGGGCGGTGAGATTCGCTCTGAGGATTCGTTCACAGGCTTGAGGTAGTGGTATCGCCAGGCGAGGGCCTTATGTGTCCCTGAAAATGCTGTGCCTATCCAGTTCACCAATCGGAGAATTAGGAACTTTTCCATTCAAAAGCTGTCCTTAGACAGCAAACCTCAAAAGAATAACTCGCTTTTATTGAGAGTTTACCAACAGAAATTCGTAAGGAATGAAAAGGGGCAAACTCTTAATAATTTTGTTTATTCAGAATTTACCTTTGATTTAAGTACTAAAGCCTTTGGAGTCCACCTTTCTAAAGAAGCAAACATACTGCCATTTTAGGATCAGACACCACCTCTCCCCAACCCATTGATCCTTTACAAACGGGTGTCTAGCACCACTCCCGCCAACCATAAATGTGGAATGAATGAAGGAGGCAAGTAATTTGGCCACGATCACGGCCAGTTTTGTGATGAAGATACTTTATATCCTGCTGCTGGCTCCAAAACACTAGTTCTTAAGATTCTAGAGAACAGCACCACAAGTTGTTCATGGCTGCCCCATCACACTTGTATTTAAAACATTCTGCCTCATGCTGCCTAAAAGAAACTCCACTCCCCCAAATTGTGGTACCTGTTTCCCTCTACAAAGGAGCCATTTTCTCATCACTATAAGAGACAAATGGCTGTCTGTGGTACCCATTATCAAGCAAAGCACATGCTGGCCTCTAGACTCACTCAGTGGCTTTGATCACCTTATAACTCCCCCCACTCCCCCCCCCACTCTGCTTTGGCTCCCTCTGTCTTGGTCTCCTTTGCCCACACTCTGTCTTCCACTCCTGTTACCCACACCCACATACCACTAACCCATGGCCTATTCAGTCTGCTGTACTTGTTCAGGTTACCACTTTCCCTGCTCTGAACTTTTCCAGATGCCTCTGACTGTAATTACTCTCATATCTATAGTAAAAACATTCTCCTCAACCGTACTTTGGAGTGGTCATGTCCTCATTTAATTCATCAGGTTACACATATATGAGCCCCCTGCTAACTAAACCAAGCTGCCAATCCAGCTCTCCTAAGGTAAAATATGGATCATTTGTTTCTGCTGGCTTCTGCCACTCATCATATTTGACTCCAAATTCTAGAATCTACCTCAGTGACTTCTTCCTTCTACCTGCTTTAATCATTTGTCTCTCCTTGATTACTTGGTAAGCGTCTTCTTAGTCTTTCTGGCTCCAGGAGCCTGCTACTTGTTCCTGAGCACCTGTCACCTGGGCATCTCTCTACTAAGACACATCCCTCTGCCGCTGTTGGAACCCTCCCTTTTCCCAATAGTACACCTCTTAAGCTGTTTCTCTTCTAACTGCTCTAGCCATCTATTTCTCTTCATCTACTTGTTAAGTGTCACCCTGGAACTTCCTGCTTTGTCTCTGTTGAACTACTGTGAAAAACACACTAGTGTGCCAGGAAACTCCTCTTGCCCTTCTGGGCCTTTAGCATGTGGAAAGTGATGCCTTTGCTCTGTGATTTGAGACATTTCTATCCAACAAGTCTCTCAGTCCATTTGGGAATGCTCTGGATTGAAATTCTTGTTACTACAGCAATTACCCTCCTCTGTTCATTTTGTTTTTAGCTTCTTTCTGGAACTTCCATGCCTCTTCCTAGGAACAGTAGTTCCAAGGCTTCTCTACTTTCTCCTAGCCCTCCCTTGAGTGGAGTTGGTGTTGATATATTGTGTATTTAATAAAGTTTGCCTGAAAGTCAGAGGACAGCCACACCGTAGATTTAGCCATGAAGGACAGGGAGTGATGACTTGCACCTTTAATCCCAGCATGGGGTGGGGTGAGGCAGAGATTCTTCTGGATCTCTATGAGTTCAAGGCTAAACAGAGCCAGGCAGCATCTCAGCACTTGGGATCCTATGTCTATGCTCTCAGTACTTGGGAAAAACACACAGCTATAATTCTAGCACTAGAAAAGTTAAACCAGGAAGTGAAATAGCATGGTGGAAAAAGAAACATAAGGTGGGAGGAGCCAGGAGTTCAACCCTTACTTATCCTTTGCCCCCCTTCCCTTCCAGCTGAGGACTCAGAGGCATTCAGTCTGAGGATTTATGAGGAGTTGCTGGGTGAGAAATGGCTGTGGCGTGTTCCTTTGTCTTTCTGATCTTTCAGCTTTCTCCCAATATCTGGCTCCTGGTTTTTACTATTAATACCAATTAGGATTTGTGCATTAGTGGTTCCTGCTTGTGACTCCTTCCTTGCTTCCTCCCCTTCAGAGTTACCAGCTGGCTGTATCTCTCCTTATGCCCCCCCCCAGCCTATATAGTGTCATTTGTTCTACTTATCTCCTCTTAGGAGCTATGCTAAGCCCCACAGCATTTTTACACTCTTTTGGGCCTCTAGAATACTGGTTCCCTCCTTCTAGTGGAATTTCTGTTTGAGACCCTGTCCCCTCTGGAATTCCTGCAGCTTCTTTATGCCCTCTTGGGGCTATATGATACTGAAATACTCCCTCTATGGAAGGTCCTGCTTGTGATTCTTGTCTTCATGGTAACCCTGTTGTCTCTCAGCTTCCTCTTTTGCTTATTGGAACCTTTCCTTGGGTGGAGTTCCGTTTTTAACTTTTTCTTCTTTCCTCCTCAGACTGAAAGATTTCACTAAAGTCTTGTGGTGTTATTTCAAACAGTTTGGTCTTGGTACAGCTCACACAATGGTCAAAAATGGCACACTTGAGTTCTAAATTCTTGCATATAGTAATAACTTCGGGTACTGTAGAAATGATTTAAAAATCTCTTATATCTAAACTTTCCTTGACTTATACTTCCAAAAGTCTCTTATATCTGATTTTTTTCTACTTTTAAAAGTTTTTTTTTTTTATCTGCTTTATTTGCTCACTGCTCTTAAGAAATCTAAGACCATTGTATAAATCCTTTATCTCAGGATTTGTAAGTTTATTGGGTATGGTTTTAAAAATCTGTAACAAAAATTTAATTTAAAACCTGTAACAAATGATTATTTTAAAAATCTATACTTGGGTAATCTAAATTTGCTACAACATACTATGTATGTGATATAATTCTTGTTTAGAAAAATAGACCTACTTACTGTAATTGTAACTTAGATTCAACTCTTGTTTAGGGAAATAAATGTTTTTAAATAACAATTATGTGGCTTGCCTCTACCTTGGCTGATACCTCATCAGAATGGATGCAATCATGTGGCTGGCAGCCATTTTTACTGAGGTTAAAAGAGAGTCCATGTCATGAAACTCCACCATCCTGATTAAGATGACCACATGGTGGGCTGGAGAGATGGCTCAGCCATTAAAGGGTAGTTTCACATCCAAAAATAACCACATGGTATAAATAAAATAAAGCAACAGTTATAAAATTCCTTATTTTTACTGAGCCCTCTTACCATTATATCTTCCTTTTAGACTAAGGAGGAAACAAAATATTTTGTATTAAGATAGATTTTCAATAAATTCCTAAGGTTATATAGGTATACTCAGATTAACAGAAACTGACTTAGAGATGTATGTTGAACTAGTTATGTTTTTTGCTCAATACCAGGCTTCTAGAAATTTTTAGATAAGAAAAAAACATATGTTTGATGAATAGGTATATTTGATAAATAAGGTTTATAAGTTCCTTATATTATAAAGATATATTCAGATTAACAAATTCTGGTTTAGAAATGTATGTCTAGCTAATTTTTAATCCTTGATAAATGTTCAACATCAGGCTTCTAGGAAATGGTAAATAAGGAACAACATATTTGATAAATAAAGTATGTTTAATAAATAAGGTTTATAAATCCCTAAGGTTTATTCAGGTTAACTGTAACGATTCCTAGTATGACACATGGTAGACCCAACATGGCACTGGATGAGATAAGAATTCCTGGCATGTAGTAGCCATGTGGTAAAGCCAACATGGTGCTAGCAGAACACATGCATAGGGAGGGCACGCCCCTAGGTGTGGCCACATAAATCTGTGCCCACCCATTCTCTTAAAAGAGGTCCTGTTGTAAATGGTTCTGGCCTGGACCAAAGGTTTGGACCCACAGTCCCACAGAAACACACAGAGGACTGTACTATTTTCACACTGATTGACCTAGGGCCCAGGTGTATAACTTGATAGTGCTTGCTCTCAATCTAACCCATCTTGTTCAGCCCTATGGCTTGGTACCTTGTCTCAGAGCAGCATTTTGGCTTCTTTCATCTGCATCTGCTGCTTCTCCTCATTGTGACTCTGGTGGCTCTCTGGCATCTGTTTGACTTCTGTGTCTGCTTGAGATGTTCCTGAGTTTTCTTAGCTTGTTAGCCCCGCCCACACTTCCTATTTGCCTTTGGCCAATCAGCTTTTTATTAAACCCATAGACAGGACAAATATTACATTATCAGCAAAATCCCACTACATTTCTCCTTTTTTTCTTTTTAAAATAAAAAGAACCCCAAATCTAATACCCATTATCTATGACAAATTATACCCAACACTGTAAACAAACACAAACATCCATAATCCATTTTTTGGTAATGTGGGTATAATTCTCTAGGCTACTTCCTGCTGAATGAGGATGCTGACAATCCCATGGGGATCCAAATAAAATTTAGGATTATGGATAAGTCGTTAGTGCAGTTGTCTGTAAGACTGGATCATCTCAGACAATCTCCTTGAAGTTGTTTTGAATGCAGAAATCAGAGAAAACTTCAACAGAGGTGCTCTGATTTGCTGAATCATCTGGGTCATCCATTTCTATTGAAGATTTTTTAGGGGGTCTTACTTGATCAAACTTTATTTTCTTTAACTGGGACTGAATCCACAGCTTCTCATTTTCTGTAGAAATAAAAGGAAAACCTCTTCTTGAAAACAATATATCTTTGGATTTCAATTTTAATATCAACTCATTTACCAAATATATATGTTAGATTAATCCATCAGCATTTGTAATCAAATGTCTTTTAGCAGCTTTAACTATTTTATTTATAGTCAAAAAACTTAAAAGACAAGACAATAATATACAGCATCCAGACATTCTTTGTATTTTTCATTTTTATATGGCTTATTCCTATTTCTTTTTACTCTATTTCCTTTTTAAAGAACTTTTTCTATCCTTTTTCCTTTTTTTATTTTCTCTCTCAAGCCTACGTATATTTTAAACATACATTAAACCATTTATTTAGAGTTTTTTGTTTTTTTTTTAAAGCTGTTTGACTATATATCTCTTATCTTTTCTGTTTCTGGCTACCTTTTTCTTGGGTAGGGTGGCTGACCCACCCAGCTTTATTTCTTTCTCTTTTTAATCACACATTTAATCTGCCAAGATTTGGCTCAAGGATTAAAGGCTTCACTAGAGTAGCTGACTTCAATCAGCTCCCTTTATTACTATTTCTGCTCACACCTTTAATCTTCCACCCAGTTTCTTTTATTTCTGTTTCTGTCCACACACCTTTAATCTACCAAGGTTAGGGTTAGGGTTAGGGTTAGGGTTAGGCATCACTAGGGTGGCTGCCTGGCTCCACCCAGCTCCTAGTCTAACTGAAGTTTAGCTTTTTAGCTAATTATCAGACACAATTTCCACTCTGGGGAATTTTGGGGTCCATATAATCATCAAGTAAATCACTGCCATCTGCTGTTCATTAATTTCATTAAGTATCTGGCAGCAAAGCCTCTCAAAAAACTCAGAAGTGTTTTACCTCTAATGCTGAATCAGTGAAGTCTCACTTTAAAAAGTCACACCTCTGCTTGCCTCCAGCAAACAGAGATAATCCAAGAAAATGCTGCCAGCTACTAAGAATCAATCTTTGACTCTGTTCCCTTTTGCCTGTGAGAACAGAAACCTTAACTCCACCATAAGCAGCTTGTTTCTTATTCCAAGTCTTTTGTGAGACTTATGAAACCAACCTTGGTTTAAGATGCTTGCCTCGGACCCACCATTGTGACACTCAAACCCGAACATCTCTGTACTATGACCCACTTCAAAGATAGTATTCAGAAGCCTCTTTTGGCTCCATTTCTGTGCTCTGGAACCCTATCTAAGCTTTATGAGGCTTTATGTGGGTGTTCGCCCCATGTTGAAACACCATTTGTTATAAATGGTTCTGGCCTGGACTTTCTGGGACTGGACTAAAGGTTTGGACCCACAATTTCACAGAAACACACAGACAATTATATTATTTTTACGCTGATTGACCTAGGTCCCAGGCATTTAACTTGCTAGACTCCTTCATCTCACTTCAGCCCATCTTGTTCAGCTTTTGTCAGAGCAGCATTTCCTCTGCATCTCCTGGCAGCTCTGCCGACTCTGTCATTTGTGTCTAGCATCTGCCTGGCTCTGTCTGGCTTCTGTGTCTGCTTTGAGATGTTCCTGAGTTTTCTTAGCTTGGTAGCCCCACCCACACTTCCTGTTTGTCTTTGGCCAATCAGCTTTTATTAAATCCACAGGTGGGACAAATATTTACATTATCAGCATAATCCCACTACAAGGTCCAGCACATGGAAGTCTCTCTCTTTTCTGCTTCTCTGTCTCTGTACTCACCTGGAAACTCTCCTGAATAAACTCACGTGTGGCCCTGGTATTGTGTGTGGTCTCATACTTGGAAACAACATTAACAATAACTGACTTGAAGATTTATGTCTAGCCTCTTTGTCTTTGCTAACTTAAACATCTGCAAGAGTCCAAAGCAAGGGATGTGGTAAACTGAACATGGAGAACAGAGTGAATTGAGCCATAGTAGGGGTGGGAGGAGAAGAATAGGAGGAAGAGAGAGGAGAAAGGGCAAAGAAAACCAGGAGATCTGTGGTAAAAATGGCAGAGTTATATAGGAATCAGAAGCTGGAAGAAGGGGAGCAAAGCCAATGGGCTGGAGAGTTTTAGATAGTGAGTGGGAAAGGAGCTGAGAGGAGCCACAGGTATTAAGTGAACCTAGCATATACTTTGGTATGATAATAGGCACCTCAATTAGCAATTTGTCCTGGTTTATTTTGGACCTGATAGATTCCACCTGGATATTCTGGTGATGCTAACTACTGGCCAAAGAATCGATGCATGCCTGGCCTACCACTTGGGCATTGCCCAGACTGTGGAGACTGTTGGGTTGACTGCCCTACTGTTTCTCAATAAAGTAGGTCAGTTTTCCCAAGTTTCTCCTCCACAATAAAATCTCTCTAAGCAGCTGTTCTGGCAGCTGAAGGCCAATACTCTCCTTCATGGTAGCTGAAGATATAATGCTGTCCTGTGTGATAGTCAAACACAAACTTGGCCACAATAAAATTATCTGGAAGTCTAGGATAACTATGTAGGTAGTGAGTAATTTTCTGTCATTTTAATTGGTATAGAGACCATTTGGATTATACTTCCTACTCTAATCCATCCTTCTCAGATCTCTGATGATGTTGATGGCTAACTCTAGCTTTACCATTTAACAACAGCAAGCAAAACAGTTCCTTTCCCTAAGGCTGTATCTGCCTAGTTAGTTAATGTCATATGTAAAAATAAGGCCTTTTCTCTAGCTAGGTCTCCTGCTAAGAAAGGCAGACACAAATGGTTTACCTTGTTGACACTAAAAGATAAACTCAAAACAG
This sequence comes from Sigmodon hispidus, assembly GCA_004025045.1. Classification (NCBI taxonomy): domain Eukaryota; kingdom Metazoa; phylum Chordata; class Mammalia; order Rodentia; family Cricetidae; genus Sigmodon; species Sigmodon hispidus. The sequence continues at coordinate 125,323 of PVIH01001083.1, read as the reverse complement.
GTTTCACTGTAGCTTTAGTATTCCTTTGTTTTTTTTTTTTTTACCTTTATTTATTTATTTATTTGCCTTGGTGTTTGCCTGGAACTGGAACTACAGACAGTTGTTAGCTGCCATGTGGGTGCTGGGAATTGAACCCGGGTCCTCTGGAAGAGCAGAAGGTGCTCTTAACCGCTGAGCCATCTCTCCAGCCCGTATTCCTTTGTTTTAAGTAACTTCCTTTGCAATGACTACTTTCAGCCATCAGCTACTTGTGTCTAATGCTAAATGATTGGATGGAAAGAAAAAGTTTGAAGTTGATGTAAGTTATGAGTGTCTAAGAAAGTTTATTTAATAGTCAAGTGGTGGTGGCACACACCTTCAGTCCCAGTATCAGGAGGCAGAGGCAGGTGGATCTCTGAGTTCAGGGCATCTTGCTCTACAAAGTGAGTTCCAGGACAGTCAGGGCTACACAAAGAATCCCTGTCTCAAAAAAAAAAAAAATGTCAAAACAAACAACAATGAGAGAGAGAGAGAGAGAGAGAGAGAGAGAGAGAGAGAGAGAGAGAGAGAGAGTTAATTTAAGGGATGAAAATATAAGTTATAAAGGTCTAGAAATGTGAAATCTTAATTAAATTGTAAGGGTTTGAGAAAGTAATTTAAAGTATGTAAAAAAACTGAAATGTTTTAGATTTCTTTCCCTCTCTGAGCTATCCATTACACTAAAATTTTACAAGTTCATGGTTTTAGCATTAATCAGTGGAGTTTTGATAGGCTATTTAGCCCTGGTTAAGCACTGACTACTGTTATCATAGTTCCAAGTTCAAAAATTTAAATTTGCTTTGCTTGTTTTCTAAGTCTAAACTTAAAAAATACTTCTCATTGTGCTGAAAACATCTTTGTCCAATTTATATATCCAGTCCTCCAGACAGAGAAAAGAATATGCATGCTTTTAATTGAAAACTACAGCTTTTATTATGACTCAAAAGTGTGAGTCTACTGCTTTTTCTGCAATGTGGATTTCAGTACAGATTTTGAACAGTGGTAATGCTAGTATATCTAAAATTTTATCATTTTTTTGTAAACTTAAAATTTTTTTGTGTCAGGGAGTCATGACTTGGATTTAGCTGTCACAGGATAGATGGACTTCAAGTAGATAGTCCTGCCAATCAACAGCATTTCTATTCCTAAGGGTGGTGCCCACGCATGCTCTTTCTTTCTGCTTCTCCTAGCTTTGGGATTATTTCCACACCAACTATCATGACCTCAGATCCAGAAATGTCAATTGTACACCAAGATAAATATTTTCCCTTAAGCTTGTTAACTTTACCTTCTGTCCCTACTCTATATCTCTCTCAGCAGATCTCCATCTGAAAACTGTAAACTGCCTCAAATCAGAATCAGAGAGCCCTGAACTTGCTGAAAGCTGATGTAAACTAGATCCTTCTGTGAATTTCTAGCCATTCTGAACTCCTGGCTTGAACAAGCACTTCTAGACTGTTTCAAAGTTGCCTTTGGCTAGCTCCAGATGGTTCTAGAGAACCTGGACAGCTAGTCAAAGAGATGCCCCTCAGCCTCTTCTCTCCTTTCCTGGCCTTTGACCAATGGTCAGCCTTTCTGGGCCCCTGAAAATGACACCCCAGTTTCAGCTAAGAAGCAGGTACAGAAGAGACTGTACCTTATTATCAACAAAAAGGCTAGGATATCAGGTCCCAAAGAAACCTAGGACAAATGAATAACTGTGGTGCCCCTGAGCACACTAAAGTGTAGTTTGGCCTCCAGGCTCACTCAGTACTTGTGGCTCCTCTTAGTTTTTCTCACCATCACCACCACCACCCTAAACCTGTGCAGCCCACATGCTTTTCTTCTCTTCCTCCAGGTTCTGATTTCTATATGACCCTGCCGTTTCACTCTCTTGGTTCTCTTGTTCTGCTTGCCCTTTTCCTTTCCTTATCTCCACACTCCATTACTGTCATGGCCCAATTCAATCTACTGTCATGTTTAGTCCACTACTTTCTCCCCCTGCTCTGGAATTTTTCAGAAGTCTCTGCCTATATCTCCCTCATATCTACAATGAAAACTTCTTCCTCAACCATACCTTAGAGCAGTCATGCCCTCATTTCATTCAGGAGTTATAGGTGCTGGGAATTGGATCTTGATCCTTTTTTGCTACCAGTATGTGTATGAATTTAGAATCATCTTTTAAAACACAGCAGCCTATTAGGGTATAGATCAGAAGAAACTTTCACCTGCAGCTATGAGTTTGCCAGTAGCTCCACATTTATGAGTAGAACTTTGTGAGCCTATCCTTCATTCATGCTTGTCTTTGTCTGGCTTGATCTTGTTGCAGGTGTTATGCATGCAGTCATTGAAGCTATGAGTTCATTTGTGCAATATCTCTGTCATATCTGGAAAACCTGGTTTCTTTGATGTGGACCTGGGCAGAGGCTATGGTTGCTCATTCCATATTGTGAAATGAAGATAATTTGAACCCTTAAATAGCCAGTCTCTCAGATCAACTCTCTACTAACTAGGAAGGCAGAATGTGTCATGTGTTAGTAGTATATGTGTCAGTTTATCCCAAGGGCTTGTTCTAATATATTAGTCATGTTAATATCTGTGGACAACCTTAGGAAGAATCAGGAAATAGGATAAATACATCACATTAATTTTGTCATGTCAACAGTGTGTCCCAAACCAAACCTAAATTGGCTTCTATTTAGTGACATATTAACAGTTGTTCAGTCTTAGAACTAACAGCAGCATCTTTTTCAACCCTTTTTTCCCTCATAAACCATTATCACTAAAATGTATATAATTTCCAAACTTTGTCTAATCCCAATCTGTGGTTTTTGGTGGTGTTCATAAGAACTAGAATTAATATTCCTTTAAGCTTATTCCATAGACACTCTGACTCTAAATGTTTGACAATATTTTATTAATTGCTAATGAAGCCAGTTCTTAAACTCTGATTTCAACTCACATTTCTTTCATTCTATTTATTCTAAAAAATTAAACTAATTTAGTGTATATGATAGACCATGCATGCCATGGGCACATGTGTGGAGATGAGAGGACAACCAGCACTGGATTGGTTCTTTCCTTCTACTATGTATGTCCTGGACATTGAACTTAGGCCATCGGGCTTGGTAGCAAGTGACATTACCCCTTGAGTCATCTTGCTGACCCTCTTTTTACTCCCTATAGCTTTCATCTCCACAAACTTGCTTTGTGTATTTACCATGCATTTCAACTCTTCTCTGAATATATATGTGTTCCCATCTTGGCACCTTTGTTCACTTTGCTTTCTACCTAGAACACTATTGCTGTTTTTCATTACTGGTCTAACTCATCCAGGACACCATTTTCTTTAGATAGAATCAAGGAAATGTCTACTAGACTTAATTATACATTATACATAAATTATACATAAAAAGAAACTTACTATAGAGGTTTATACTGTAGAGCTTTTCCTTAGACTTTCATTTCATTATAATTAAAAAGTTTGCAAGGACCAGACTCTCCAGTTATTGTGTTGTATATTATATTTATTATGTTAAATCTTCTCAAATATAAAACCACTCTTGGGTTTGCCTAACTTTTCATGGCTCTTCTTTAATAAACTCATCTACTTTCTTAATACTTCTCTTTTCCTTAAACACTATGCTTGATTATATATTAAAATAGACTTATTCAATTCTACCTCTCCCATAAAATAAAAAGCATGACAAATGTTTCACTTAGATGATCTCACAAAGCCAAAGAGATATCTCACCAAATAAGGGTGTTTGCTGCTAAGCTTAACCACCTGACTTGAACCTCAGGACTCATATGGTATGTAGAATGTATGTGCTTCTAATGGGCCTGGAGATCAGCCCAATCTCAGCCAGTGCAAACTGGTGATAATTAGTGTCTTAAAACGTGTGCTCCTAAGCACTTCCGAATAAACCAACCTGGGGTCTTCCTGGGTTCTTGAAGAAAGTGGAGTCCAGATACAATATTCCTAAACCAGCAAGAGGACCATGGTCAGAAGCTGCTGTTCTAGGGTAGTGCATGCTCATTCTGCTGATTTTGTCTTTATTTAGTTTGTCTTGTATTTATTTGTTTATTCAGTTAAAACAAGGACTTTCACATGTTTCTCATGGGTTCCATCTAATGATCATTTTAAAGAAAATAAAATGCCACAATAAGGCTTTACTGTTGGGTTGCCACTCATACCATGACCATCTTTCCTTTTTTCCTACCATAGATGACTAGAGAGAACTGACAATTATCTATATTTTAATATCTAATATGGTATTCTACTAGTTAGTAGAATTTGTTAAAGCAAGGTACAAAACAGACAGTTCTCGTCATAGTTCTAATGACTTAAAACATTGTTTCATGTGCCTATTGCCCTCAACTCTCCAGACACCCAATTGTAACTTCCCAGTTTCTGGGCTTCAGCTACTCACAGCTTCCATATTATTTACCTTCCTTTCATTTGTTCCTTACTTCATTCCTTCCCTTTTCCTTTCTTTCTTTCTTCCTTCCTTCCTTTTTTTTCTTTTCTTTCTTTTTTCTTTCCTTTTTCCTTCTTTCTTCTTCTTCCTCCTCCTCTTCTTCTTTTGAGACAAGGTTAGGGTTAGGGTTAGGGTTAGGGTATAGCTCTACATAGCTCTGGCTATGCTGGAACTCACTATATCGACCAGGCTGGCCTCAGATACACAGAGACCTGTCTCTACCTCTCAAATGCTAAGATAATAGGTGTGTACCACTAAGCCCTATTTTTTTATCTTCACTCCTTGTTTAGTTGAAGAACTAATCTTCGCATAGATGGAAATGCATGGCTGCAGTTTTTTTGTTGTTTGTCAAATGCATGGCTTTGTGTTTTTTGTCAAGACTATCTTACTATGTAGTCAGTGCTGGCCCCAACACTGGAGATTCTCCTGCCTCTTAGTTCCCAGGACTAGGATCACTGGACATGTGTTACCATTTCCATTCACATTTCTGTTTTACTATTTATCTATATATTTTGAGGCAGCATCAAGTACATAGCTTAAACTGACCTATAACACCCCCATTCTTCTGTTTTTACTTTCCCAGAGCAGAAATTAAAGGTATGAGCCACCATGCCCAGTTAACTTATTTTTGGGGTGTGTGTGTGTGTGTGTGTGTGTGTGTGTGTGTGTGTGTGTGTGTGTATAAGACAATAGTAATGGAGGTCACAGTCCTTCATATGCTAGGCATTCTACAACTGAGCTAAGCCTTATTGTACTGTTTTAAAATTTTTGATGCAATGAATTTGTTTCCCTGAAAAAAATGTTGTGTCAGTTAAAATAGATTATAAAGTTGACAGAATCTAAGAGGGACACCTGTCAGATTATTTTGATTAGGTTAATTGAGGTTTGAGGATCTAGTGTATATGTTTTGGCACCATTCTCTGGTCTAGTGTCCTGAGCTATGGGAAAAAGAAAAAGCATGTTGAACTTTCTATCTTAGTTGCTTTTCTATTACCATGACTAACATCATGACTAAAGGCAACATATAAAAGAAAGCATTTAATTTGGAGCTCATGGTTCCAGAGGGTTAGAGTCTATGACCATCATGATCATTATAATGAAGAGCATGGTAGCAGGCAGGCAGACATGGTACTGGAGCAGCAGCTAAGATCTTACATCTAATCCTTAATAGGAGGCAGAGAGCTAATTGAGAAGGGCATGGATGTCACACCTCTTCTCACAAGGCCATATCTTCCAAACCTTAACTATGAGCTTCAGCAAACATATTTGCCTATATCACAGTCTCTTCTTCCTGACTGTGAATGTAATACAACCAGCTATTTCAAGCTCCTGTGCGTTGACTTTTTTTCAGGGATCTTATGCTGGAGCCTAAATACACTTTCTTCTTTATGTTGCTTGTTTCAGGCATTTTGTTACAGCAGTGAAAATAGTAACTAAGACATTTAACTTTAATATAAGCCAGAAAACAAAGCAATGACAAAATGAGACTGTGTGTTGGGGGATATTTAATCACACTGTAAACCCCAAGTTTGCATTTGTGTTGATTAAATAAAATTAATCTTTAATTAATTTAATTAAATAAAATTACCTCAGGAGGCCTAGTCAATAACTAGTTGGCAGAAAGTAATCATAGAGCATCAGAGGACATCCAGGAGAGACAGCGAGACACAGGAAGTAACAGGGAGAGATTTGAAGTAGCACAACCTATTATAGTTTGGCAGATTGGAAATAGAAGTCTCTCAGAGATGCTGGGAAGGAGAGAAAGCTAACTAGTTACAACCCAGCCTCTCTGAGCCAGTAGGATTTCACCACAGCCTTTCCATTTCAAGTCTTATTTATAAATATAACAATAGAGATTTAGTTAAAGCTACCATAAGCAGCAGTGACAGACTGGTGTCTGCGAGAACAGATGTCCCATCAGGCTTTGGTGTGAGTGGCCAGGCTCACAGCAAAGAGAGGCAGGCTGGTAACTTCAGAGTTGCAATTGCTGTCTGAAATAGCAGTAGACTGAGGTGCAGCCACTGTGCCAAAGTTAAAATAACAGCTTGGGTCGAAGGATATGGCCCAGCAGATAAGAACACTTGTACAAGAATGAGGGTGAGTTCTAATACCAGCATTCAGAAGTGTAAAGCTGGGCTTATTGCAGATTGCCTGTAACTCAGCACTGGGGGAGCAGGAACAGGAAGATTCTAGAGCTGCCTGGCTGCCACCCTGGTGTCAGATTCAGGGAGAGACCTTGTCACAAGGGAGCAAAGATTCATAGAGCAGGATACCTGATAACCCTCCTCTGGCCTCCACGTTGTCTATACAGTATACACAGGCAGAACTTTAACTGGTTGTGCTTAAAATTATTTGTATGAGTTTGAGTATAGCTCTGTGTTAGAGTTTATGCTTAGTTAAGAGTTAGACCTTGGATTCAATTTCAGTGCTAAAAATTAAATAAATATAAGGGACATAGTTCAGGTTTTATTTCAAATGTCACTTCCTGAGGGGGCTGTTAAACCTAAAGTTCATGCCTGTTTTCTTCTCAATACTTAAGACTGTATGAAATGCTTGTATTGGTATTAAATGTTTAATTGGTATTTTCCATTCCCACTAGAATACAAATCCTATGAGATTGACTTTTTGTTCCCAGTACTGACAAAAAATGGGACTTAATACATATTTGTAGAATGAGTAAATGAGCACTTATAGAAGCATATACTAACTTACATACTATCACATCATTTAAAGAACTTGAGGAAGAACATTTATATTGATGGCTTAGAAAGTTTCAGAATAAAAACCAGGCAAAGAAGTTCATGACTGAAATTCCAGCATTTGGGAGACTGAGGTAGGAGGATCTAGAGGTCAAGGCTACTCTCAGATATGTATTGGATTCATTTTCATAGGCTGGTTTCAGTCAGGCCTCAATGCTGGACCATGGTGCATACCTTTAATTTAAGCACTCAGAAGGCAAAAGTACTTGGATCTCTGAGCTTGAGGCCAGCTTGGTCTACAGAACTCCTGAACAACTGGAACTACACAGAAAAAAACTTCCAAAAAAGCAAAAGTAAAACAGAACAAGAATAATTTAAAAAACAAAGAAAAAGAAACCCTGTCTCAAGAAAAAAAAAAAAAAGTGGAGGAGGCTGGGAATGTGGTGGCCCAGTGGTTAAAAGTACACACTGCTCTTTTATTCTCTCAGTTTTTCTCTATTTTATTAAAAAATAGAATCTTTTCTCATACAATATATCCTGATTACAGTCCCCCCTTTCAGTTCCTCCTCTCCTTCTCTCCTTTGCAGATTCACTTTCTTTCTGTCTCTCATTACAAAAGAACGGGCTTTTAAGAGATTACAACCAAATGTGACAAAATAAAATACAGTAAGATAAAACAAAAACCATCTCATTGAGGATAGACAAGGCAACGTAACAGAAGGAAAAGAGCCCCAAGAGAGCAGGCACAAGAATCAGAGATCCACTTGTTCAGACACTCAAGAGTCACATAAGAATACTAAGCTGAAAATGCCACTCCCAAAAATACTAAGCTGAGATTACCATTTCAAAAAATACTAAGTAGAAGATCTGGACAGACACATCTGACACTGTACATCTGCTTCAGTCTCTGTAAATTAATGTGAGCTTTGCTCATGTTGGTTTAAAGGGCTTTGTTCTGGTATCCTCCATACCCTCTGTCTCTTACAATATTTCCATCTTTCATTGGGGTTCCATGAACTCTGAGGGTAGGGATTTGTGTGAAGACGTCTCATTTAGAGCTTTGTGTTCTGAAGACTCTCTTAGTAATGTCTGGCTATGAATTTGTTCCTCTATGCTATAGAAAAGACTCTCTTAGTAATATCTGGCTATGAATTTGTTCCTCTATGCTATAGAAAAAAATCTTCTCTGATGCTGAATGAATAAGGCATTGACCTATGAGTATTAACAGAATATCATTACGAATCATTGTATAGACACATTTTTCTTTTATACCCACTAGTAGTGTTTGGTTTTTACCCTATATCTTTGGGCTATCTGGACTTTTGGTCACTCAGGCAGTGTCGGGTATGAGTTCCATCACTTTTGGGCCTTAAATTAAACCAGACATTAGTTGGCTACTCTACACGTTGTCTGCCACCATTGCCCTTGCATGTATTGCAGGTTGTGGTTGGGTTGGTGTCCACATTTCTCTTCTGGTAGTATTCAGAGTACCTGCCTGCACCAAAGACACTAGAATACAGGGGTGAAGGCTCCTTGTAGGCACCAGCTCAATGTTCAATGTTCAATGAGGAGTGTGGGTGTTATCCCAGCAGTGGGGTTCCACTGTCCATTTGAGGAAAGTAACCCATTGTTTTGGCAACAGCCTAGTTGTTTGGAGATTTCCATGGGACTTCCTTAGCCTACGACTCACTTGAATGAAGCTCAGTTCTGGTACTGGAAGCCTCATTTGGTGACAAGAGATGGCCACTTGAGACTCCATATCCCTCACTATTAGGAGTCATTATTAAGATAGCCTTCATATATATGTATATTTTAGTAAGCTTTCACTGTGTTATGTTTCCATACCATCCCTCAAATTCCCCCCAGTTTCATGTATTCTCTCCCTCAACCCTATCTCTTCACCTGATGCTCTCATTCCTGTCTCTCCTTGCCCCTGCCACACTCTACCCATTAAATCTATTCTATTTTCCCTCTACAGGGAGATCCATTTGAACCCTTAGTCTCTTCTTCTATAACTAACATCTCTGGGTCTATGGATTGTAGATTGATTATCACTATTTAATGGCTAATATACACATATAAGTAAATATATTCCATATTTATCTTTTTGGGTCTGGATTATTTCACTCAGGATAATTTTTTTTCTAGTTCCTTTCATCTGCCTGCAAATTTCATGATGTAATGTTTTAACAGCCAAATAATCTCCATTGTGTAAATGTACCACATTTTCTTTATTTATTCTTTTGTTGATCATTTCTGCTTGTCTGTGTCCTTTTAATTCTGGTATTAATACCATTGATATTGAGAGATATTAGTGACCAATGATTGTTATTAATTCATGTTATTTTTCCTTTGTTGGTGGTGGTGGTGCTGTGTATGTTTTTTTATTGTTTTGATTTTGCTGGACTGAGTTTATTCTTCATGTTTTAATGGGTGTAATTAACCTCCTAAGGTAGAAGTTTTCCTTCTAGACCTGTAGAGCTGAGCACTCTCTCTGTCTGTCTCTCTTTCTCTCTGTCTCTCTCTCTCCCTCTCCCCTTTCTTTTTTGGTTTTCAAATCAGAGTTTCTCTGTATATCTCTGGAACTCATTCTGTAGACCATGGTAGCTTTGAACTCACAGAAATCTGCCCGTCTCTGCCTCCTGAGTCCTGGAACTAAAGACATTTGCCACCACTGCCCAGATTGTTATATTTACTGGGCAGTAAAAAAAAAAAAAATCACAAAAATACAATGAAAGCCACTTTAAGAGTTTATTGGTGAGGGAAGGAAAAAGAGGAGTGTGAACAGGCCTGTCTGGAAAGAGAACATGACAGGGAGAAAAAGTGGGTGGAGCCTGCTTTTTAAAGATGCCTCAGCCCATACTCAATAAGGGCTTACATAGCTACACCATGCATGCACATAGATTACATGGCCTTGCTGCACATACATTTTGTAGGACATAAGGCCCTAGGGTAACTAAGCATTTTTCTAAATGCTTGTGGCCAAGGGGATTTTTTTTTCTGGTCCAATCTATTTTGTATTCTGTATGCTTCTTCTACCTTTGTAGGCATCACCTTCTTTAGGTTAGGTAAATTTTCTGTTATGATTTTATTGAAATTATTTTCTGGGCCTTTGAGCTAGAATTATTCTTCTTCCTTTATTCCTATAATTCTTAGATTTGTTGGAAGAGGGAGATCATATTGCAACTTCAGAGCCAGCTTTTTAATGATGTAGAACTCCATAAGACAATATTTTGATATTAAACATATGCTAAAGACACTTAATCCCTATAAAACTGAATCCAGTGACAGAAGGAGAGACAGAGCAAACATAGTACAAAGAAGGCTTATAAATAAGAAATTTTGGGTGCAGGCCAGATGCAGTAGCACAGAGAGCTGCAGACAACAGAACAGAACAGAAGGCTTAAGGTGCCCACCAGGGTTGCAAGCTGGGCACCCACATCAGTTCAGCCCAGAAACTAGGAAGTGATCTTAGCCAAACTTTCATAGGATAGGAGCCAGCTGGAAGATAGGACAATTAGGAAAAAGACATCCTTCAGAAATAGAGTAAAGGAAAAGTATCTCAAACAGGAGGGCATAGAGAAGTACCTGATGAATCCATGGGACTTAAAAAGCAGATTCCTATGAGCCAATGTGAGGAAAAGAAGCAGAATAAGCTTCACTGGGGAGCTAGCACAGAGGCAAACAGGAGTTGGTACTTCGTAGAAATCCTGGAAATGTTGCATGGAACTCAGAGGAATTTTGGCTGTGCACAGTTTGCAATTCCCATATCTGCAAGAAAACTTGAAAACAATCTAACAGACAACAGAGAACAACAGAAAAAGACAGTAAAACAATCAGAAAAAAAAAGCAAAAAACAGATGAACTCTGTCTTATGGTAGCCTCATTCACTATCACACCAAAACCAGAAGGACAATAGAGTATCCCTTCTGCCCCACAGACTGGGTCTATAATCTTGTCAGATCTTGCCTTTTGTCTCTCTCCAAATGTCTAGACACCAAAGCAGAACAGAACATCTAACCAATCATTGAAACTACAGAAGTATATTAGCCAGCAATCCTTACTTTCAGTTTGTAACTTTGGGGCAGCAGCAGTGTGGGATCCCCAGGGTATATCAAGTCCACCTTGGACATGTTCACTCTGGGACATATTTCAGACTACTGGCCCTGAGTCTGGGATTTCTCAGGGATCTTACTGGTGCCTCCAAAGAGTCTTTTCCCTCCTGGGAAAAGACCATAGACTCAGTTCAACTACAATTAAAGGATTTATTGATTAGCTGCTAGCAGAACAAACGATCTCTGAAACAAATTTGAGATAGCTATGTAGGAGAAGTATGGGATTTTTAGGGTAAAAACCACACGAAGACCTTTATATTTCTGTAAGTAAGTAAAACCTTTCTGTTCTGCCGAGTCAAGTGAGTAAGGCAACTCAAAACAGTCTTTGAATGTCTGTGTAAGCAAGTTACAGAAGCCGGCAAAGCAGTTAGTCATGTTTTAACAAGTAGATAGTCATGCCTATACATTTCTGGGTGGAGGTCACTGAGTCAGAGTTACTGGGAACTTATCTTCTAGGGACTGGAGTTAGAGACAAATAGCCAGTGGATACCAAAGTGGATGCCTAATATACAATGAAACTTCTTTAGCCATAAGAAAAATATTTTCTGGAGCTTTAAGCTATGATCCTTCTCCATTCTCTATTCCTATATTTTTGTTTGTTTTTTTCCTACAATCTCAGATTTCCTGGATGTTTTGTGTTAGAACTTTTATTAGATTTAAAATTTTCTTTGATTGATGTATTTGAATATTTCTTCTTTTGTATCTTCAACATTTGTGATTTTCTCTTTTGTATTCTGAGAGTAGTAAAGCTTGCCTCTGCAGTTCCTGTAACAAAAATTCTAACTTTTCATTTTCAGAATTCCTTCAGTTTGGGTTTTCTTCACTGATTCTGTTTCCATTTACAAGTCTTGAACAGTTTTATTCATTTCCTTTCACTGTATTTTTCTGGACTTCTTTAAGAGATTTATTAATTTCCTCTTTAAGAACCCTTATCATGTTCATATAGGCAGTTTTAAGGTCTTTTTTCTTGAGCTTTAGCTATATTGGTACATTCAGGGCCTGATATGGTAGGATAGCTGGACTCTGATGGAGACATTGTTGTTGCTGTTGAGAATGCTAGACAAATATCATGACAGGATCCTAATAACTCAGTTAACAACTAGGCCTCAGTTCTTGCCTCTTGAAAAGAGGGGAACTGCATGTTCTAGGCATGGACCAAATCCTTCTCCCTACAGGTGATAATCAAATAAGGACAATTGCCCCAAATAAAAAGCTATAACTTTAGCTCGCCTCTGCTCACTCGAACCAATTAGAAATGTACTAATATGATTGCCACTTGCATATGCCAGTCTTAGGTAGAATGATCACACTGCTTTTAGAATTCCCTTCGTTGTGTATAAAAGAGCTTGCAAGCTTTTCTTGGGGGGTCACTATTTTTGCTTTTGTGTTGGATACATAGCCTTAGCATGCTGGTACATTTATTCTTGAGATAGTAAATGTTCTTGCTGATTACATCATGTCTCATGATCTTTTATTGGACTTCTTGAGGATCCTAACATCTGTTATTGACTGTTTTTACATTGGCATTTAGGCATCTGGGATTGAGATGATTATAGGTCTAGGTGCTGATTTCTAGACTTATCTTTGTTGGGTAGGTGTTTTGTTCCTTGGTTCCTGTTTCTTCTCTGAATCTTTGGATAGGATGATGGCTGTGTTGCTTGGTAGGAAATATTTTTTGAACCTAATAGTTGTGGCCACTGGAGGTTCTAGGTAAAATGTGTTTCTGGGTATTGGTTGTTGATACTTAGGAATAGGGCTAGGCTAGAGGCCTGAAGGGGTTCACAGGATGGAGGAGAGCAGAGTGTTCAGCCAGGATCTGCTTATTTCATTGGAATGAGGGAAGACAGTGTCACTACACAAAGGTCTTCTGTGGGATGAGACTGGGAGGTTGGATCTAAAGGAACAGGAGAGGGAAAGATCTGCAGACAGGAAAGCAGACCTTTGGTTTAGCAGTTAATGTCTGTAGTTGCATGAATTCAGATTGTATGAAAAGAAGACTCTGAGCCAAATATCAGGGAAGGCTGAAATATCAGAGAGAGGAAGCACCATAGTCAGTTCTCACCCAGCTGTCTTGCAACTTTCTTAGCTTTGCTCCTGGTGGCTTCTACCAGTCGTTTCTGCCTCTGCTGGGTTCCTACAAGGCCTTATATATCCTTCTTACTAGCTGTATCCCATCCAGGTTAAGATTAAAGGAGTGAATTACTCTATTTCATAGCTAGCCTTGAACTCACAGAAACAAAAGAAGTTCTGTTTCTGGAGTTATAGGATTAAGGGTGTAGGTCACTACTCCTAGCTTTCCCTGTGCTGGGATTAAAGGTGTGTGCTATTGAATCTCAATTGTTTGACCTTGTACTCAAGGATCAAGAAATTCCTGAGCTGTTTGCCTAGGATTTGACTGTGCTATCTCTCCAATATTACAGGTTTATTAAATCTGTAATATATCGCCACAAATGTCTTCTGTCATTGGCATCTGGGATAGAGCAACAAGGGAGAGAAGGAGATTAGGGTGGGAACATCTGTCGGCAATGGAAAGGGGGACTGCAGTTGGTGTTTTCTTGTCTTCCTTTGTTTATTCACTTAACATTCTTTTCATTTCCTTTGAAATTTCATTCATTTTACATGAGGTTTAGTATGTAGAGAAATAAGTTTCATTCCTACATTTTTTCATGTAAATAACTATCCCAGGTGGGAGATGGTGGTACATGCCTTTAATCCCAGCATTTGGGAGGCAGAGGCTGATGGAGCTTTGATTACTAGTCATTCTGTTTATAGAGCAAGACAGCCAGGGTTACACAGAGAAACCCTGTCTTGAAAAAACAAAAAGCCCTAAACAAAACAAGAAGGCAGTATGTGTGCATGGTGGTGTGTGTGTGTGTGTGTGTGTGTGTGTGTGTGTAGAGTTAGAACGATGGTTCAGTGGTTAAAACTTTATCCAAGTTCCCAAGTCAGGCAGCTCACAACTCCCTGTCACTTTAGTTGTGGAGGACTCTGACACTTTCTTCTAGACTCTACAATGTACTCAAAATTAGACACACACTTAAACAAAAATTTGCAGTTTTATATATATATATGTGTGTGTGTGTGTGTGTGTGTGTGTGTGTGTGTGTGTGTGTGTGTGTGTGTATAAAATCTTAGATTAAGAATCAGGGTTACAAATTCAAGGCCAACATGGACTACAGAGAGAATTCAAAGCCACACTTAGCAACTTAGCCAGACCCTGTCTCAAAATATAAAAAGGCTGGGATATAGCTTAGTGACTGAATACTTTCCTAGCATGTGTGAGGCCCTGGTTCTAACACCCTCTTTCCAAAGAAAGAGAAAGAGAAAAAAAAAAAAAACTGATTGAAGCTGTGATAGCACATAAGTATAACTTTAGTGCTGAGAAGCTGACATAAAATTTTAAGTTAGAAGCCAGCTTGGTCTACAATATATCTCATCTCTAAGGAAAAAATTGCAACTCTAATTTATGGAATATCCTACATTGAAAAACAATAAGGTTGAGTTGTCATGTTTATAAAATACACTATATGTTATTCTGTGCTATCTCAATGTTTTGTGGAGATAGGGTCTTCCTATGCAGGTCAAGCTGGCCTTGAATTTGCAGTTACCCTGCTTCTCTTCTGCATGCTGTGGTTACAGGCTTGTGTTACTATTCCCAGCCTTCAAACTTTAACATATACAATATAATTTGAAGCCTATTCATCTAAGGACTTTAAGAAGAAGACTTCTATACTGCAGCTATAAAATATGACTTTCTAACATTTAAAAGTTCTTTAAATTTTTTTTTATTACATTTTAATTCATTTGGAGGTGAGGGAGGTTGCCATTGGACACATGTGGAGATCAGAGAACATCTCAAAGGTGTCAGTGTGTGGGTCCTGCAAGTAGACCTTAGGCTGTCAGGTTTGGTAGAAGGTATTCTTATCTGCTGTGACATCTCACAGGCCTTATGCTTTAGAGCTATGGATAGAACTAAGGAGAAGAGAGGTTGCCAGGCTGTCTGAGATTCTAAATGTCGTGATGTAATGTCAACAGTAGGGAGAATGGCTGTGTGTGTGATTTTGTTTTGTTGTTGTTTTTGGTGGGTGTCGTGGTTATGAAATAGTCTCAACAAGTTGCTTTGAGTGGCCTGGACCTCCTTTGCAGACCAGACAGGCCATAAAGTCACAGAGATCCTCTGGTCTTTGCCTTCTTTGTGCTGAGGTTAAAGGCATATAATTATAGCCCCTGCCCATTCCTGATCTTTAGCATTAAGATAACTCTAAGCACTGGAGATACTAGTGGGCAAGGGAAAACTTAACAGAAGCAGTTCTTAAGGCTAATGGCCTTCAGAACTGAATCTGTCTCTGTACTTGTATCTTCCTCCTCTTTCCCTGTTTCTTTTGCCCCAGGATAGCCTTGAACTCATGTGGTACCCCTCTGCTTCAGCCTCCTGAGTTATGCCATTGCAGTTATACACCACCATGCTTGGCTCAGTCTACCAAAACTGTTATAATAGGACTGTATAACTTGAGAAACTGAAAAGAACTTGACAATCATTAGGTTTAATATCTTAAAGCTACATCACTCAAGTTTTCCTGCCTTCTTTAATAAAAAGAAACCTGGAGGTTTGTGGGAGACGTGTTGGGGTTCAGGGTGAACACAGACTGATACTGGGGAGATGGCTTAAAATCTTTCTCCTTTTGCTGAGAGTTGGGTTGGTTGCTCGTCCCAGACGCAACTTCATTAAGTGTCTGGCCCGCAACTCATCTGGCTTTCATGACATCTGCACACACAGGCACTCGCATACACACAATTAAAAATAATATTCTTTAAAAAGAAGAAGAAAGAAACCGAGTTTCAGGGAAAGAAAACGAGTGAAACCTATTGAAGTACTATGGATGAGGGATAGCCAGGTTCGGTGACCCGGAAGAATTGCTCTCCCAGCCCCGCCCCAAGTTTGTTTCCCAGGTAACGGGGTAAACAGACTCCATCTACTCTCCCTTCCCAAGGTGTAATGCTGCAGGCAAGAAGCAGTGGTCAGGGAGTACTAGGAAAATGTGTTTATTCGTGAGAGTGGGTCTCCCAAAGCTTTGCAGACTTCCTTGAAACCAAGTACAGCTTCTCTGTTAGAGATAATTTCCCTGGGAAGGAAGGATGAGGGCACCTGAAATCATGGATGTTGGGCTCACCCAGGAACAAAAGGATGATATAATAGACAGGACTCTTAAGAATTCAAAGTCTCCAGCGGAGCTGGGGCTTGAAATGAGACTAGGACAAAATCAAAGGTATAGGGAGAGGATAGCATCACCAGAAACAAAATCACCACTTTGCCATGCTCTTGGAATAGGATTGGAAAGACATACTGTTTCTAGGACACCCATAAAGTTGGGTAATTTAGGGCTCCACAGGGTCTTAACTTTCCAAGGCCCAAGACCTCTGTGTGAGTTATCAGGAAGAGTGGAGTCAGAAAATGAGGGTCTTTCACCTGGGATTCCCTACAGAGGGACATTACAGCCTTCTTTGGGCACAGTGTATGCAAGTCCACAGGCCTCGGGGAACATAAGGAGCCCCACGGCCTGTTTGGAACTGAGAAAAGAACTGGAAAAAGAGCCCACCTGTGTTGTGGTAAATCCCTACACAGAGAGGCCCCCTGAGGAAATAGATATCGGGTTGCCACAAACCCAGAAACCAGGTGAAGCCAAGGATGCAGAGCCTCAAATAGGCTTAGTAACAGAACCTTCTGAGAGCCCATTTGCCCAACTACCTGAAGAGAAAAAGGAGCCTGGGGTCATGGAACCTGGAGTGGAGGCTCCAGCCCACATCAGACCTATATATTCTGGTAAATTCTTTGATCGGATGCCTTGCTGGCCAAGTGTAAGTTCATGTTGTTGTGTTTGTTTGTTTTTTTGTTTGTTTGTTTTTTTCTAGAATTTTCTCCTGAAAATGTGGTAGCAGTATCTTTACTGAGATGATAAAGTAGTTAGTGAAGCTTGTTTGTATTCTGGTAGACAAATAGCAAAGTTTCCACTGGGATTAGTTTGAGTTTCTATTGCTAAGATGACTAAAGTCAACTTGGGAAGAAAGAGTTTATTTTTCTTCTACTTTCACATCACAGTTCATCATCAAAGAAAGTCAAGATAGGAGCTCAAAACAGGGCAGGAGCTGGTGTAGGCCATGGAAGAGTGCTGCTTACTGGTTGCTCTTCATAGCTTGCTCAGCCTGCTTTCCTAGAGAACCCAAGACCACAAGCCCAAGGATGGTACCACCCACTATGAGCTGGGTGTTGCACAAATCCTAATTGGTCTTATAATAAAAACTTGGAGCCAGGTATTAGGGTAAAGCAGAAAGACTAGAGAGATAGAGGAACAAGCCACTAAAGAAACTTCTCACCACTACTGAATCTTCAGGCCAAAAAGGTAGATCCTGTCTCCACTAATCCTCAGACTGAGTGACTCAGCCAAAAAGGGAGAAGGGAAGGGAAGGGAGCTCAAGGCCAAACTCCTGTCTCTTTCTGATTTGTATTTCTTTCTCTGCCCAGCCATATTACTTTCTATCTCAACCTTCCTAGTGCTAGGATTAAAGGTATATACCACTATTGCCTGGCTCTGTTTCTTCTCCAGACTGGATTAATCTTGTGTAGTCCAGGGTGGCCTTGAAGTCATAGAGCTCTATGTGGATTAAAGGTGTGTGACACCACTGCCTGACTTCTATTTGGCTGTCTCTCTTTTCTGATCTTCAGACAATCTTTATTTGTTTAGAACATACAATAAATCACCACATCCAGGTCCTCCTCCTCTGTACATCTCTAAATAAGAAAATGCTTTCCAGGTTTGCCTACAGCCTGATCTTATGGAGGCATTTCCTCAGCTGAGGCTCCCTCCCCTTTGATGACTCGAGTTTGTGTCAAGTTCACATTAAACTAGCCAGTACTGATTATTATTTTTTAAAGAGTATATTTATTATTGTCTTGTGTTTTGTTTATTTTTTTTGACACAGGGGTTCTCTGTGTAGGTCTGGCTGTCCTGGATTAGGCTGGCCTCCAACTCATGATTCACTCGCTTCTGCTTTCTAATTGCTGAGATCAAAGGTATTTAAGACCACTACTGCATGGGCTGGAGAGATGGCTCAGAGGTTAAGAGCACTGACTGTTCTTCCAGAGGTCCTGAGTTCAATTCCCAGCACCCACATGGTGGCTCACAACCATCTATGATGAGGTCTGGCGCCCTCTTCTGTAAAACTGTATGCATAATAAATAAATAAATCAAAAAAAAAAAAAAAATTTAAAAAAAAAAAAAAAAGACCACTACTGCCCAAGACTTGTACAGATGCTAATAACTGTTTGCTACTGACTCTTTCTAGTAATTCCTTCTATTTCTTTTGATTCTCTGCCTTCCTTCCTAGGTGTTAGCATGCTGCTGTTTGGTTACACACTCTAATCTCTATTTTCTTAACCCTCTAACACACTGACACTATCAATATTTCTAATGTTCATATGATGAATGGGGAGAATCCTTTTTCTTTATGTTCATTATTCACTCAGTGTTGTCTGTCCTTACAGAAAACACTTGCAGTCAACATTGTGATAGTTCATGGCAACAGGAGATGGAAAGTTATTTTCTTTGCCCTGTAGGTTTAAGCTCAACCCAGTGATTGACAGAATGAATATTTTCACAGGTGTCAAAAGGAAGATAAGTAATATGTTTCTTCCTTTAGAGAAATGTATTCTTCATCACAGAGGAGAGCTCATAGAAATATTTTATAAACAGGCTAGGAAAAAAAGCTTAAGCTATCAGAGCTGGTGATCCAAGCATCTGGGTACCAAGATGAAGAGATTGCCATGAATTCCATGCTAACTTTGGGCTACAGGGTCAGAACCAAAACCAAAACCAAACCAAACCAAACCAAACCAAACCAAACCAAGCCAAACCAAACCAAACCAAACCAAAACAAACCAAAACAAAACAAAACAAAAAACCCAAAAATGATGGAAGGGGCTAATTTATAATTCAGAAGACTGTTTGCTAAGCCTGCAAGAAGTTCTGCATTCTAGTTATAGTATTGCTTCCCCCCACCCCCCACCCAATATCCACTTTGAGTATCAGTAACCTGCAAGATAACCAGAACTGTTTTTGCTTTATCTTTGTTTTGTTGTTTGAGACACAATGTTGTGTATTGTAGCCTATTCTGCCCTTAAACTTACTACACCCTGAAGAAAAGATTTTCTTGTTTCTTTTGAGACAGAATCTATGCATTTCAGGCTGGTCTTAGACCTTTCCGTCTTCTTTAACCAGCATCCTCAGAGATAGGCAGGGCTAAGATTGTCCAATGAAGAGATGACTTTTTATTTATTTATTTATTTATTTATTTTGAGACAGGGTCACTCTGGCCTTGAACTCAGACATTCACCTGTCTCTGCCTCCTGAGTGTTGGGATTAAAGGTGTGCATGCACTATCACCGCCTGGTGAAGAGATGATTTTTTTGTTATTGGTTTTTTATTTTTCAGACAGGGTTTTTCTATAGTCCAGGATGATCTTGAAGTCCTAATCCTCTAGTTTTTGTCTCATGAGTACTAGGATTATAGGCTGATTTGGAAGTTACAACAAATCTCTTGCTGCAGTGGTCTTTAGGCATTCTTAGTAGAGTTTGATATTTGAAGATAAAACTCTACTAACAGACTTATAGGGGTCCTTCAGATTCTTGTCTGGGTGCCATGAAGTTTTGTTTCCTTTCGGGCTCAGTTTGTGCTTTTGTTTTGACCCACTCTGCATTCTGGGCTGTCATTGGATTTTCCCAGCCACTGCTTCCCTTCTTGGGCATTCCTGTTCTTTCTGGATTAGTTCTGTTTATGGCTTCTGATCTAGCCCTTGGTGTCTGTGCTAGCCAGTCTTCTATCAACTTGAAACAAGAATTATCTGAAAGGAGGGAACCACAGTTAAGAAAATGCCTCCTTAAAATCCAGCTGTAGGGCATTTTTTTAAATTAGTGATTGATGGGGAAGGGCCCAGCCCTTTGTGGGTAGTGCTATACTGGGCTGATAGTCTTGGATTCTTAAGAAAGCAGGCCGAGTAAGCCAGAGGACACAGTCAGTAAGCAGCATTCCTCCTTGGCCTCTGTATCAGCTCTTGACTCCAGGTTTGTGCCAAGTTTGAATTCTTGTACTGACTTTATTCAATGATGAACAGCAATATGGAAGTGTAAACTGAAATAAACCCTTTCCTCCCACATTTGCTCTTTGGTTCTGGTGTTTCATCGAAATAGTAAAAACCCCAATGAAGACAACTTCCAAAGTGAGTAGTTCTAAAATTTCTGCTTCTGTCACCTTCCACCCTTCCCTCCACTCACTGTTCCTCCCTCTCTCTCTTTTTCTCTTTTTTGGATTTTCGAGATAGGGTTTCTTTGTGTAACAGCCCTGGCTGTCTTAGAACTTGCTTTATAGACCAGGCTGTCCTTGAACTCATAGAGTTCCTTCTGCCTCTGCCTCCCTAGTGCTAGGATTAAATTGTGTATTTGAAACAGAGTCTCATCATACATCGAAGTGCAGGGTAGCCTGGAACCCATTATATAGCATCTCAGGCTTGTCTGGAACTCACATCCAATTGAATCTATCAGCACACTTTCTCTCTGACCATCTCTCCTCCTCCCCTTTTTTCTCTCCCTTACTTTCTCTGTAGTGGGTGCTGACTTCATATTGGCAAGCTTTCTGCCTTAGTGTCTATAAAAGGACAGCAAAGAGAAAATCAAGGAGACAGTGACTAATTGGATGGGGTGGCTCAACCCTGTAATCACAGCTTTCAAGAGGCTGAAGCAGGAAGATTGCCACAAATTCAGGGTAGCTTGGCTATCAGGTGAGAATTTGTCTCAAGAAACAAAAGAAAGCAAAGCAAAGCAAATAGTGACTAGCAGTGCTTAAACATGGCTAATAGGCCAGAAATTCTGGGTAGCCTGGCTATAGGATGAACAGTGACCAGTAGTGTTTAAATGTGCCAACAGAAAGATGAAGTCTACACCTTCCTATGACTCTTTTACCAAATGTCCTTCTATTCAGTTGTTATTTCAACATTAAAAAATGGCCCTTTTAAAATTTAGCTAATAAACAAAAATGTTACTATATGATACAGAACTATGTTGTTAGATATGGATTGGAACCCCCGTCAGATTGTTTTCACTGAATTATTGCAGAGGCAAGCTATTACACTGCTATTTTTGGTTTATGAACTGCAGAAATATGAATTCAACTATTAGAAGAAACATTAACCAGAAAAGTGACACATCATTTATAGGTACAGAGGTTCACAGAAAGTAAGTGAGCCTCAAATTGATTGTTAGACTTAGGGACTTATTGTTACTTTAATACAAGAGAGGTTGGGAAGCTGGCTACAGTGGCTCAGACTTGTGAGTCCTGCTACTGAGGAAACTGTAGAGGAAGGAGGCACAAGGGGGAGAGAGAGACAGAGAAAGAGACTAATCTTCAAGGAATGATAGATTATAGAGATAAAAGTAGGAAATATTTTGAGAGAAATAATGCGAGACGCAAGTTACTTTGGTAGATAACATGACTTCACATGTCAAAAATGTGTTTTCTGGGTTTATGTGAGAATTTGTGCAAGTCTGGAGGCTAAGACAGGGGAATTGTGAGTTAGGGGACAGGCTGGGCTACATAAGATCTGTGTCTTAAAGAATGAATTTGTATTGGAAACATCCACACTCACGTATTTGAACATGAAATAGTTAACCAGTGAAAAATATTAGGATTGTTTGTGGTTGACATGGTAATGCTTGTAATCTCAGCCCAAGGGAAGGAGGCTGAGGTAGGAAAATTACCATAAATTTGACAGAAACTTCTGTCAAAAAAAAAAAAAAATACCCTTGTTGACATGGTACACTTCTGTAATCCCAGCACCAGGGAAGTAGGCAAGGTTTAGGAGTTTAAGGTCACCTTGAATTGTTCATTTATTTCATTGTAGTTAAAAAAGTACTCTAACATTTGAGACACAGGCCAAGTTGAAGTAAGGTCCATTCTTTTAAAATGCCTTTTCTCCTGAAATGATGAATGTTTTCTCCTTCTAAGGCAGGAAAAGTTAAACCAGTTGGATACAGAGTTGCTACCTGTTTGACTGAAAAGCTTCCCAGGGTGAGCACTTCTCAACTTTTTCCTTTGTACCTTGAATAAGAACTGTAGGAGACTAGACTCTCAGCTTTCCTGTGAACTAGTACATAGATTAATGTAGTCAATTTTGAACTTTTACTATGTTTTCAAGATGTCTATTGATTTAATCGAAGAAAATGAAAATTAAAGTTTACATTTCCTGTAGTTCACCAAAAACCTCTAGGATTCAATATGATTATGAAATATTTCATGTTTCAGTAAGAATAATGGGATGGGTTATAGCCTGGATGTTTCCTAATTTCTCTCTCTGTCTTCCCCCCCTTCTCACACACAATTTGTGTGAATATATGTGATATGTATGCAGGTGCCTGTGAAATCATTTAGAGCTAGAGTGATAGGTGATTATGTATGAGCCACCTGATATGGGTGCTGGGAACAGAACCACTCAGCCATTTCTGGCCCTCTAAATTATAATCTTAAAAAATGTTTTAAAGTTTTAATGTTTGAAACAGTTAGTGTTTAAATATTTTGAAGTTGATTTTTATTTTATATGTATATAAATGCTTTGCCTGCATTTATGACCGTGTACCATGTGCATGCCTGGTGTTTACAGAGGGGATTACCAGATCCCTTGGAACTGGAATTAGAATTTTGAGGTATCATGTGGATGCTGGAACTGAATCTGAGTTCTCTGTAAGAACAATATTTTTTATGACTGAGCCATCTCTTTAGCTCTTTTTTTTTTTTTTTTTTTTATAAAAACTTTATTTATTTATTATTTATTTATTTGCCTTGGTGTTTGCCTGGAACTGGAACTACAGACAGTTGTTAGCTGCCATGTGGGTGCTGGGAATCGAACCCGGGTCCTCTGGAAGAGCAGACGGTGCTCTTAACCGCTGAGCCATCTCTCCAGCCCCCTCTTTAGCTCTTAAACTATAATATTTAAAGTATTTTACTTTCATCAGCAAACAGATTTTAGGGGACATATTCTCATTTTGGGATGAAGTTCCTTCTTTATTCAGGTAGCCAACACTGCTTAGAGAAATTGAATTGATATTGTAAAACTTGTGCTTCATGGTCTTGTCTCCTGGTCTCACCTCTTCCAGCTCACTACTCCCCCAGAGGCAAAGAAGTATTTCAATTTCAGATATCCACCTCCTGGAGCAGAAAGAGTGTTTTATGGTCGTGCAAATGATCCCCAGATTGCACCTTATTTGACACATGGAATAAGATCTAAAATTTCAATACCGGTAAATCTTTTTCTTCCTTATTAGTTTACATTGCATTATTAATTTGCCAAGTAAGAAAGTTGCATAAATAAAAGTATAAGTGAAATTCCCAATTCCTGTGTACATTTTATTTCCTCATTCTGTCATCTAAAAACACTCATGGGCAAGAAATTGAGTTTTCATCCAGCAGGAGCTGAGAACCTGTGGAGGAAGCAGCAGTTCAAAGCACAGACTTCACTGTTCCCTGGATGATGTGAGGCAGTGGCATTCCATTTTCCCATTAAAGAGAAATGGCACATCTTGTTAGTTATTCAAAGAACGGGATTGGCTGCTGTTGTCCAGAAACACAGCAGAGAGTATATATAGATCTTGAGTGGATATGGGATCAGAAAGTATTTGATACTGGCTGCCTGACTATAATTGTCATCTGTTTACCTATCTGACTACCTATCTTTCTTTCTATATCTATTATCTGCCTTTTATTTATTTACTTTTTTTTTGGTGGGGCTAAAGCTGCAACTTAGGGTCTTACTCAAGCTAAGTAAACACTACTTACTGTTGAGTCCAATCATCAACCCTCTAATTGATTAACCTATTTTTTTGTGTGTTTGCTTAAAAACCTTTTCCTGCATTTGTGTGTGTGTGTGTGTGTGTGTGTGTGTGTGTGTGTGTGTGTATGTATGTGTACATGTGCTATAGCTTGTGTAGAGAGACGTAGAGGTCAGATTAGAACTTGGGGGAGTCAGTTCTTTCCTTCCATCAACTGATTTCTGTGAAATCAACTCAGACCTTCAGTCTTTGGGCGCAAGTACCTTTATGGAATATACTGTTTTTTTAAACAGGACCACCAGCCCACAAATAACAATGTAGAGACTTACTATTAATTATGAAATCTAGGCCTTAGCCTTGTTCCACTAGCTCTTATAACTTAACACATGCATATTAGTCTATGTTTTGGCTTATGTCGTTTTACCCTTCATTTTGTATGTCATCTGATCATATTCCCTTCTCCCCCCATACCCCCCCTCATTGCAATCTCCTCTCCTCCCCTTTTATCTCCATCCCATCTCCTCTCTCTCTGTCCAGAAGTCCTGCCCTCCTAACTGTTGGCTGGCTATTCAGCTCTTTATTAAGCAAATCATAGCAATATATCTTCAAAGGGTGTTCAAATATCCCACAACACGTCTACTTGTGAATGCATCTCTCTGACCATTTTTTGTTTATTTCTGAGACAACGTATCATGCCCAGCATCTGTCTCCTCTTTTTTTTCCTATCTCTGTTTCTTGCTTTCTATCTTTTTATATCTTTTTGTTTGTTTCTTGGTGTAGCCCTGGTTGTCCTGGAACTTTCAAGACTAGGCTAGCCTCAGACTCAGATCTGCCCACTCTCCCAAATGCTGGGAGGCATGTGACACCTTGCTCAGTGCTTTCTATTGTTTTTATTGTTTGTTCTTTGTATTTTTTATTCTGTAGTCTAGGTTTGCCTCAGTCTTCCTGTCTTTACTGCTCAAGTGCTGGGATTATAATACTTTGTCATCAAGCCCAATATAAATATAATATGCATATTTTTGAGAAAGTTTTTGGAAATGGTTTGCCTCTGTGCTTCTCATGCCTGCTGTTCTTGATTGTTTTGGCTCCGGACTGACAATTGGAAACCTGCATGGGACTGAATGTGGAAGACAGTATGTGGCTTCGGCAGATTGTGGGGCCTCTGGCAGTGGGACCAGGATTTATGTCTAGTACATGAACTGGCTTTTTGGAGCCCATTCTCTATAGAGGGATACCTTGCTTAGCCTTCATATGGTGGATGGATTTAGTCCTGCCTCAACTTGATATGCAGACTATATTGACTCCCTGTGAGAGTCCTTATCCTCTCTGAGAAGTGGATGAGGGTTAGGGTCTGGAGAAGCTGGGGGCTAGTTGGAGAAGAGGAGGGAAGGGGAACTGTGGTTGGTATGCAATTTTTTTAAAAAAAAAAAAAACGTTTAAATAAATAAAAAAATAAACAAAAAAACTTGGAAACTCCTTGCATGAGCCTACTGTAGACTTTTAAGTACTTTAAAAGAATTTTATCTATTTACTTATTTATTAAGTACTGGAGATGGAAGCCATGGTCTTGTGCTTGTTAGGCAAGTGCTCTGTTGCTGGGCTATATCTCTATGCTTTTTCTTTTCTTTTATTGTTTTTTAAGTTTTGATAACTTCTCTGGCACTAGGGCTTGAACTTACTGCCCCTTGAGCACTCTAACATTGAATTATATCTCCATCTGGCCTTGTACTTTCTCTGTAGTCCATTCCATCATGGATCTTGGAATTTCAAGAGCTAGGATTATAGTTCTAGCTGAAAGTTCTGTATCTGGTAACTTAAACTTTTCATTACTGATTTTTGACAGTTCATAGAAAGATGAACAAAGCCAGTGATGATGGGGAAATAGTACATAAATTGTATTTTCTTCTCACTAGGATTTTTGTTTTCTTATATATACTTGTTTTGACACATTTACATTCTATAATTTCTTTAGGTTGACACATTTACATTCTATAATTTCTTTAGGTGAGCACATTGGTAAACCCACATCCCATTACCACATTTCAACAGAAAATTAAAGACAAAAATGAATCTATATATTTTAGCAATCAACGAGCACCATTGGGAAGATCTCATGATCAAACACCAGGATTGCCTAAAGGACTGGATGTAATCAACACAACATTTGGAACACCAATTATCAGAGGTAGTAAAATCTCTTTCCTTCCCTCCTTCTCCTCCTCTCCATTTCTTCCTCACTCCTACCCCTCCATTCTATATTTCTACCATTTTTTTCTTTTCAGGTTACTTTCTGAACCCAAATGTTTATAGGGCTTCTGTGTGACAGCCAAGGCAGTAAGAATTCAGGTTTGGCAGTGGAGAGACAGTTATGCACAGCAGATACAATGTAGTGACAGAAGAGACTTAGAGACTGGCATCAGGATCAACTGAGAGCTTTCCTGGGTGTCTATCTGTGCTGATGTATGTTTTTCTTAGTTACTGGGGATTAAGCTCAGGTCCTTGTATACCTGAATATTAATCTAATGGTGTGGAGTGTATCTTAAATCACACTTGATTTTGAGATGGAATGGAACTCCCTGCCCCATTTTGAGATAGACTCTTGTTCATCAACCCAATTTGGCTTCAAAGTCATAGTGTTTGAGAGGCAGGTCAGGTTAGCCTCAAACTTATGGCACACCTCTACTTTCAACTTTGTAAGTGCCAATTTACAGATATAGGACACCATACCTCATTGCTCAATGTATACAATTTATAATGGAATTGGTCACAGGCCTTTTTTTATTTTTAGAATTTCTTTTTATTAATTACTTTTTGGATGGGTGTAGCATGAGTGTGATAGTTCTCAAGAAGGTGAGAGGATATTTTTGTGGAGTCAGAATCCTCCATTTACGTTACATTGCTCTGGGGATGAACCTCAAGTTTAGTTGAGTAGAAGCACTTTTCCTTGAACCACTTGATAGCCTCTCCTTCTTTCCTTCTCTCTCTCTCTTTCTTTTATAGAATAGGCTATATTTTTTTAAACACCCTATCATGTTGCCAGTCCCATTAAATTAAAAAGCCCGTTAGAATTTTTGCTTTAGGTAGTAATATTTGCTCTGAATAGAAATTATTCTTAAATGCAAAAGTCTGCCATGGTATCTTATTGTCTCAGCTGTAGAGTAAAAATCTATTAAAATTTAAACTGTGAAAGATATTTTTCATTTTTGCCTTAGTAAATATGTTTTTGTTCTTAATAATACACTTTAGAAAATATAAAGTATCATTTTATTTTAGTTGCGTGCCAGTTTTTTTTCTAATCTTGATATAATCTAGAGTCATTGGGAAGAGGGACCTCAATTGAGAAAATACCATATTAGCCTGCAAGCAAATCTGTGGGGATATTTTCTTGATTCATAATTGATATGGGAGAGCCAAGCCCATTATGGGTGGTACCACCCCTAGGCAGGTGTTCTGAATTGCATAAAAAAGTAAGCTAAGCCATTGGAGAGATGGCTCACTGGTTAGTAATATGTACTGATCTTCCAGAGGACCTTAGATGGGTTGCCAAGACCCACACTGAATGGCTCACATCTGTAACTCCAGCTCTAGGGCATCTGGTGCCTCTGGTCTTATAGGACATCTGCACACATGTGCATTTATTTACACAGACATGAAAATGTATGCAATTTAAAAGTAACAATTTAAAAGACAAGCTAAATGAGTCATGAAAAGCAGCCAAAAATCAGATGTCCTGCCTTGACATCTTTTAGTCATGGACTGTGACATAAGATGTATAAAATAAATAAACTCTCTCCTCAAGTTGCTTTTAGTTATAGTCTTTATTACAGTAATAGAAAGCAAACTATAAAAAGTAGGAATGAAAAATCCTACTTATAGACTGGGGATGCTGCTCAGTTGGTAGAGCATTTGCCTAACATGCAGAAGCCCTGGTTGGTCTCAAGTACCACATAAACCATTTAAGGTGGTAAATACCTATAATCCCAGCACTCAGGAAGTGTAGGCAGGAAGTTATTTACCTTGTCTCAAAACAATAACAGAAACAAAAATTCTATTTATATGAACTTTTAAAAATCATATGGACCAGTGAGATGGCTCAGAAAGTCAAGTACTTATACAAATCTGGAGACTTGGGATAGAGGACAGGAACCTATGTAAAGAGCTACCCCCATCATGCACACACCCATGATGATGATGATAAAGACAGTACTAACACAATAACTATTATCTAAAATTAGTTTATCTTTTTTTAAATAGGGAAAGTACTCTCTAATACTCATCTGGATATTGTGGTAGACACTTGTAATCCTGGCACTTACGAGGTTGATGCAGGAAGACTAGGGGTTAAAGATCATCTTCACCTACATAGCAAGGAGGAGGCTACCCTGGGCTATACTCTTTTTCAAAAAAAAAAAAAAAAAAAACCCAAAACCAATGCTTCAAAATCTGTGTGAATGGATATAGTGATTCACACATCAAAAGAAATACTATTTCTGTTTGTGTCATTGAATCCCTGAAAGCAAGACAGCCCATTATTACATCCATCAGAACCATATGTGAGAAATGTTTCAGAGGTTTTATATAACTTTGTTTGTATTTTTATTTTATTTTATTTTCATTTTTTTGAAATAGGGTTTCTTTTACTATATAGCTTTGCCTGGCTTGGTGCTTATTATGTAAACCAAACTGACTTTGAATTCTTAAAAATACATGGGCTAGAATTAAATATGTGGACCACCATGTCTTATACCCCCAGGGTTCTCATTCTAGTCAGTTCAGTTCTGAAATATGAGCTCACTGTGTGCTGGCAACATTTCTGTCACAACACTTGAAGAACATAGTCATCATTAAGTTCAACTAAATAATCTTCCTTGAATTATTTTAATTTTTTTGTGTTTTTAAGACAAGATGTCTTACTCTGTAGTACAGCCTCAAACTTACATAGATTTTTCGGCCTCTATTTTCCAAGCACTAGATTTACAGCTGTAAGCCACGTTGCAGGACTTGAATTATCATTCAAGATATCTACCCAATGAAAGAATTATTAACTATTTGTATGTTAAAAATAAAACAGACATCTACAAATGTTCAAGTAGTGTTCTAAAGAAAATCCTCTTTTACTAGGGATTGAACCTTCAGCCTTGAACAAGCTAAGCAAGTAGTATTCTACCTCTGTGTTGCATTCCCAGGGATCTTTTTACTTTTTGTTTTAAGATAAGGTCTCCCTGTATATCCTGGACTACCTGGAACTTCAGCTTTTCTGCCCTGTAAATGGCTTGCTGGCATGTGCTACCACAGTGGCTTCTGTCATATTGTTTTGAACTTGATTTCTTTCTCTCTTTCTCTCTTTCTCTCTCTCTCTCTCTCTCTCTCTCTCTCTCTCTCTCTCTCTCTCTCTCTCCTTTCCTCCCTCCCTGTCTGGCTCCCTCTGTATTTATCACATTGCTGGAGATTGGGCCTGGAGTCTCATACAAGGTAGGCAAGTAGTCTATCATAGAGCTCTGTGTCCAGCTTCTGACATCCTTAACTACTAGCCCACAGACTTCATAGAGTTTCTGACATATTAATCCATATTTACAGATTGACAGGGAACGATGAAAATGGAGTGGGGTTATATATAAAAGATTACTAGGCAGTAGCCAGGCATATGTCTCTAACACCAGCATTTGTGAGGAACAGGTAAGAAGATTAGAAATTTAAGGACATCTGAGACCTTGTCTTGAGCAAGGAAAAAATTAATAAAATGTATTGAGTAAGCTGGGCATATTAACACACATTAGCCTACTATTTTTGTTACAGTGACAGGCAGATCATGTGACAGAACCAACTTAGAGGTTTTTGGTCTCATGTTTTGAGAGGTCATAGTCCCTTATGATATAGGGCAGGCTTGGTGGAGTTCATGGTAGCCAAGGCATGTTCCCACAAATTCATAGACTAGGAAATAGAGGGTAAAAGTGGGATTGGGTTATAGCATCTCAGCAACCTATTTACCTAGAAACTTCCTCAAACCATGCAGAATGACAACTAAAACACATGAGTCTATGTACTTTTCATTCAACCTGAGATGGAGAATATGTCTGTAATTCTAGCACTCAAGTGGCTGGGGCATGACAGTCTCAAGAGTGAGCTCAGTTTGGGAGATAGCTACATCATCTGTCTATCTGTCTATCTGTCTATCTATGTATCTATGTATCTATCTACCTATCGCTATTTCTGTCTCTATGTATCAGTCCATCCATCCATGCATGCATGCATGCATCTCAAGATCCTGTCTGGAAAAAATCATGGGGAAGAAACACAGCATAGTGATAGAGGGCATGCCTAGCACGCATAAGGCCCCTACATTCAACTTCCAGCATTCAAAGAGACAACTCACTGTATGAAAACTGAAGATTTGTAAGAAGAGGAATTTTTTTCTTGACTTCATGAGTTTACTGTTATCTCTGACTATGATGAGTTGGAGATTCAGATAAAAACAGACTGGATGTTCATGCTCCAAGTTACAGCTGCCAAAATTTGCATGTTACATCCCATTGGACATTAGTGTTGCTAATTTATAATTCGGATTTTTTTGCATTCTCTTAAGTTGGGAATAAACATAAACCAAAATTGCCTAGAGTCTCAGGACTGAGAATTTAACTGGAGTTGGAGTATGGCAGAGGATAACTGGAGTGACTTTGGCAGAGTTCTCATCTTCAGAATTCTTAGGGCTATGTGGCAAAATGATACATATGCCCATTCTCTCCCCTTCTTTTCTCCCTCCCTTCCCTCTTTTTCTTCCCTCTTCTCTTCCTCCTTCTTCCCTTCTCCCTTCCTTTGTCTCTCTGACTCTTCCCCTCCTTCCTCTCCCTCTCCACCCCTCTCTTTTAGGACAGGGTCTCATTTAAAGCCAGGCTGGCCTCAGATTCACTATGTAGCCCAGCCTGGCTTTAAAGTCCTTGTCCTACTTCCTCTACCTTCAAGTGCTGAGAGCCTAGGTATGTCCAGCTCATCTTGTTTTTGATGATAAACATTCACTTATATAGGCTATGTGATCTCCAAGGCATTCTGTGTAGCTTATGAAACCATTCTGTGTAGCGTATGACGACATTTGTCATTTGCTGTGGTTATATGCACAACAAATAGATAGGAGCCCTTAATAATGATCTTGTTGTTTCTTCCTTCAGAACTGTCTGCTAGTGACATTGTGAATCCACCTAAATCCTTTGAAAATGTGGTTAAACAAAGTCAGGAAGGACACGATTTATACATTGTCTCTCACCATGATTATTTTGCAGGTAAGACTCAATGTGAAGTGATGCTAAAGATATGAGGCTCTGAGATTTGTCAAGAAAAGGACAGAGCACAATGTTCATTAGGTTAGACACCTGAAGAATGATGAGGTTGATGAACAGGTGGCAATTATTATTTGTACCATCATAATTAGTAGCTGGGAACACAAAGACTAATGAATCAAATTCATAAATATAGAACTAGGTAGGCATGGTGTTATATGATTATAATCCCAGCACTCAGGAGGCTGAATAAGATTGTAGGTGTGAGGTTAGCATGGTGTACATAGTGAAGCTATATGTTAAAAAAAAAGAAGCAAAACAAGCAATAAAGAGTCAGGCATGGGGGCATATGCCTTTAATCCCAGCACTCTGGAGGCAGAGGTAAGCAATGTAGTGAGAACCTGCTTGAAAATAAGTAAATAGGGCTGAGCAGTTAAGAACACTGACTGTTCTTCTGGAGGACCTGAGTTTGATTCCCAGCATCCACATGGTAGCTAACAACTGTCTGTAATTCCAAGATCTGACACCCTTACACAGTTATACATCCAGGCAAAACACCAATTCACATAGATTTAAAATAAATATTAAAAAGTAAAATAAGTAAATAAATGAATATAAAGAAAGAAAGGATAAAATAAAGAAAAGAAATAAGTATGTTGACTTACTCCAGCAATCTCAGCATTTAGAAGACTGAGGTAGGATGACTGTGGTATATTTGAGGACTCTGACCTACAGAAGGAATTCTAGATTATTCTTGACTACAGTGAGACCTTGCCTCAAGGTAATGAACAACAATAAAAGAAATGCAGACAGACATGTATGTATTATTAAAATGAAAAATCAGTTGTAATGATAGTTTATTGGCTAAGGGAGTTTACCATGCAAGCCTGATGAACAGAGTTTAATCCCTAAAACTCCACATGAAGCTGTTGAGAGAGCAAAAACTGGAAAGTTGTCCTCTGACCTCTAATTGCACACTGTGGTACACTCCCCACTTCATCATGCAATATACAGCAATAATAAAGTGAAATATCAGAAGAAATGGTCTATGTTCTTATTTTATTTAGTAGTTTTTTAGCTTTAATGATTTCTTATTAGAATGTAAGCCCCACCCTCTTACCATATTTAAGGAAGAATCTGTGTTGCCCAGGATGATCTTAACACCCAAACTTAAGCAATCCTTCTTTTGCATCTCCCTATCTAGCCAGGACTGTGGGCATACAGTTTTCTTTTTTTATACATTTATTTTTTTGTTATGAATAAAGTCATATTTTTATCCACATATCCCCTTGTTCAAAATCCCTTCCCCCACCCCTCCAATCACTCTCTCATCTCCATATCTCTTTATCTTCTCCCCATCTAGGGCAGGAGGTCACAAGGTCCCAATATTGCTCAGTTCAGCCTCCACTCCTGGCAGATCCAGTTTCCTCCCCCCAACATTAAGACTGAGTCAGGTGTTCCTCTAGAGGGAGTGGGCTCCAACATGCCGGTCCAAGGTGTTACAGATCCCAAGCTGTTCAGTGGTTGTGGTTTGCAGCTTGGGCATGCTTGGCTTTTTGGTCTTTTGTTTAGAGTTCCCTAATGAATGAGTACATCCCCTGCTTATCATTCTGGGTTTGTGATACCTCGCTCAGGAGGATAATCTCCAAATCCATCTATTTGCCTGCAAATTTTAGGATATCATTTTTTAGTACTCCATTGTGTAGATGTACCACAGTTTGTTAATCCATTCTTCAGTTGAGGGGCATCTAGGTTGTTTCCAGGTTCTTGCTATTATGAATAATGCTGCTATGAACATAGTTGAGCCTTTGGAGTGCGACTGTGCATCTTTAGAGTATACACCCAGAAGTGGCAGTGCTGGATCCTTGGGGAGATGGATTCCCAGTTTTCTGAGAAACTACCATACTGCATTCCAGAGTGGGTGTGCAAGCTTCCACTCCCACCAACAACAGAGGAATGATCCTCTTGCTCCGCACCCTTTCCAGCATAGTCTGTCATCTGTGTCTTTGATCTTAGCCAATCTCTCAGGTGTCAGGTGGTATCTTAAAGTTGTTTTGATTTGCATTTCCCTGATGGCTAAATATTTTGAGCACTTTTTCAAATGCCTTTCAGCCATTTGTTATTCTTCTGCTGAGAATTCCCTTTTTAGTTCTGAACCCCATTTTTTGATTGGGTTATTCAAGGTTTTGGGCTCTAGATTCTTGAGTTCTTTATATATTTTAGAGATCAATCCTCTATCTCTTGTAGGGTTGGTGAAAATCTTTTTCCCATTTTGTAGGTTGTCATGTTGTACTATTGACAGTGTCCTTGGCTTTACAGAAGCTTCTCAGTGTCAGGAGGTCCCACTTATTGTTATTCTTAGTGACTGTGCCACTGGCCGCCTGTGTCAATTTGTAGAAGGGTATTTCCCACTTTCTTTTCTATCAAGTTCAGCATGGCTGGGTTTATGTTGAGGTCTTTAATCCACTTGGATTTGAGTTTTGTGCAGGGTGACAGACTTGGATCTATTTCCATTTTTCTACAGACTACCATCCAGTTATGCCAACACCTTTTGCTAAATATACTATCTTTTTTCCATTGAATATTTTGGGCCTTTTTGTCGAAGATCAGGTGTTCATAGGTTTTTGGGTTAATGCCCGGATCATTAGTTCGATTCCATTGATCCACAAGTCTGTTTTTATGCCAGTACCAGGCTGTTTTTATTACTGTAGCTCTATAGTATAACTTGAAATCACGGATGATGATGCCTCCTGAGGTTCTTTTGTTGAGTAAAATTGTTTTGGTGTTTCTGGCTTTCCTGTTATTCCAAAAGAAGTTGAGTATTGTTTTTTAAATGTCTGTTAAATATTGTGTTGGGATTTTGATGGGAAGTGCATTGAATCTGTAGATTGCTTTTGGTAGAATTGCCTATTTTACTATGTTGATTCTACCTATCCATGAGTATGGGAGATCTTTTCATTTTCTGATATCTTCTTCAATTTCTTTCTTCAGTGGTTAAAAATTTTTCAAATGGATGTATTACTTCTTTGCTTATAGTTCCTCCAAGGTATTTAATGCTATTTGCAGCTATGATAAAGGGTGACTTTGATTTCTTTCTTAATTTCTTCCTTCAGATGAGTGATGTTTAGTTTCCATGAGTTGGTGGCCTTTCTGTGATTTGATGTTGTTAAACTCTAACTTTAGGCCCTGGTGGTCTGATATGGTACAAGCGATTATTTCTATTTTTTGTATCTGTTAATATTTGCGTTATGACCAATTATGTGGTCAGTTTTAGAGAAAGTTCCATGAGGAGCTGAGAAATATGTATATTCCTTTGCATTTGGGTAGAAGCTTCTGTAAATATCTATTAAATCCATTTGCATCATAACATCTGTTAGACTCCTTATTTCTCTGTTGAGTCTCTGTCTGGTTGACCTATCCAGGGGTGGAAGTGGGGTATTGAAGTCTCCCACTATTAGGGTGTGAGAATTGATGTGGGATTTGAGCTTTAGCAGTGTTTCTTTTACATAGGTAGGTACCTTTATATTAGGGACATAAATATTCAGAATTGAAATCTCCTCTTGACCAATGTTTCCTGTGATGAATAAGTAATGACTAACTTGGTCCCTTGGTCCCTTTTAATTGCTTTTAGGTTAAAGTCTACAACCCCAGCTTGTTTCTTAGGACCATTTGATTGGAAAATCTTTTCCCAACTCTTTACTCTGAGCCTGTGTCTGTCTTTGTGGTTGAGGTGTGTTTCTTGTATGCAGCAGAAGGATGACTTGTATCCATCTTGTTAGTGTGTGTCTTTTTATAGGTGAGTTGAGTCCATTGATATTAAGGGATATTAGCGACTACTGATTGATATTTCCTCCTATTTTTGGTGGTAGCTTGTATGTATTTCCTTTCTCTGTGCTATTCTTCTGTGGGGTTATTGATTGTTTGTGGTTTCATGGGTGTATCTGGAATCCTAAAGTTGGAGTTTTCCCTCTAATGATTCTGGAGGGCCAGATTGGTATATAGGTATTGTTTTAGTCTGACTTTGTCATGAAATATCTTGTTTACTCCATCTATGGTGATTAATAGTTTTGATGGGTATAGTATTCTAGGTTGGTAGCCACTCTCTTCGTGTCTGTATAACTTCTGACCAAGCCCTTCTTGCTTTCATCATTTCCATTGAATAGTCAGGTGTTATTCTGATGGGTCTACCTTCATAAATAAGTTGGCCCTTTTCTTTTGCTGCTTTTAAAATTTTTCTTTGTTTTGTATGTTTTATGACTGGATTAATATGTGGCAAGCTGACTTTTTTGGGGGGTCATATCCATTAGTTGTTCTGTAAGCTTCTTGTATCTTTATAGGCATTTTTTCTTTAAGTTAAGAAAGTTTTCCTCTATGATTTTATTGAATACATTATGAGTGCCTTTGAGCTGGTATTCTTTTTTTTCTTCTACTCCTATTATTCTCAAGTTAGGTCTCTTCATAGTGTTCCAGATCCTGAACATTTTGTGTTGTGGCTTTTTTGGTTTTAGTATTTTCTTTGACTGATGTGTCTATTTCTGCTACTGAGTCTTCCACTTCATAGATTCTCTCTTCCATCTCTTGTATTCTGTTGGTTACGCTTGTATGTGTAGTTTCAGCTCTTTTCTTCAGATTTTCTATTTCCATCTTTGCCTCATTTTGTGCCTTTTTTTTAATTGCATCTATTTCAGTTTTTAGTTCCTGGAATGTTTCTTTCATTTTTTGGTTTACATTTTCTTTCTTTTCTTTCAAGGATTTGTTCATCTCTTCCAATTTTTTGTTTGTATTTTCTTCTATTTCTTTAAGGGAATTTTTTTTATTGTAGAGTTAACACAGCATATTTATTGAACTAGACAGCCCCTTGAAGCAGAACTGTTTTCTTTTATTTTAATTTTTAATTTTAATTTTAATTTAATTTTATTATTATTATTATGAACAAAGAAGTCACACTTTCTATCCTTGTATATCCTTATTCAAGGTCCCTTCCCCCTCCTGCCACTTCAGGTCATTCTTTCTTCTCCACAACTCCCCATCCCCTCCCTGGGCAGGCAGCAGACAGTCCCATGGTCCCTCTGACCCAATATTGCTTAGTTCAGTCTACACTCCTGGCAGATCCAGTTTTCTCCCTCCTCCCTCAAGGGTGAGTCAGGTGTTCCTCTAGGGGGAGTGGGATCCAAGGAGTCAGTCCAGGGTGTTTCTGATCCCAAGCTGTTCAGTGGTTGTGGTTTGCGGCTTGGGCATGCTTGGATTTTTTCTTGTTTGTTTGTTTGTTTAGAGTCCACTAATGAGTAAGTACATCCCCTGCTAATCTTTCTGAGGTTGTGATACCTCGCTCAGGAGGATATTCTCCAAGTCCATCCATTTGCCTGCACATTTTAGGATATCATTTTTTTCTGACTGCTGAGTAGTACTCCATTGTGTAGATGTACTACAGTTTGTTAATCCATTCTTCAGTTGAGGGACATTTAGGTTGTTTCCAGGTTCTTGCTATTACAAATAATGCTGCTATGAACATAGTTGAGCTAATAATGCCTTTGGAGTATGACTGTGCGTCTTTAGGGTATACACCCAGAAGTGGTATTGCTGGGTCCTTGGGGAGATTGATTCTCAATTTTCTGAGAAGCCATATTGCATTCCAAAGTGGCTGAACAAGCTTACACTCCCACCTACAGTGGAGGAGTGTTTCCCTTGTTCCGCATCCTCTCCAGCATAGGCTTTCCTCTGTGTCTTTTATCTTAGCCAATCTAACAGGTGTCAGGTGGTATCTCAAAGTTGTTTTGATTTGCATTTCTCTGATGGCTGAAGACGATGAGCACTTTTTCAAGTTCCGTTCAGCCATTCTAAGAGAATTTTTTATATCCTCTCTGAAGGCTTCAATAATCATCATAAAGGTGTTTTTGGTGTTGTTTCCCTCTGTTTCCTCTTCATTGCTCTGTTCATGTCTCATAGTTGTAGAACCACCAGTTTCTTTTTGAGTTGCCTTGTTGTTCATTATATTATTGTATGTATTTTTGCACTGGCGTCTGCCCATGGCTTCAGTGGTTCATTATTAGGCCTCTCCTAGTCAGTTGTGGCAAGAGGCCTTATGTATCTCCGGTCTGCTGTGGGGGGGGGGGGTTGGTCTGCTTGATCTCTGACTCTGGTCTGGACAGGGGTCTGAATTTCAGGGCCTCAACCTTCTCTCATGACTCAATTTGCCCTGGAAGCAGGGTCAGCTTTGCAATGTCCCCTTTTTTTTGGTGTGGCTGGAACAGTCTCTCATAGCCAAACCTCTAGTCCTGTCTGCTAAACAGAGTCTGAGATCAGGCACTAAAGATTGATCCTGGTCCTGGAACGCAACTTTCAGGGCAGGAAATCAGTTGCAGAAACCTGCTCACCTCACCTCTGGATGGGGTCTGAATTTCCTGCATTGAACTTTTGATTCTCCTGTATTCAGCTCCCATGAAATGGGATTATAGGAATATGCCTGGTGTTGTGGGAATATTTAATTTGGAGCTGGCCATGATGACCTATGTAGGAAGATGCCAGGAATTCTAGGTTACCCATGGGTATATAAGACTCTGTTTCAAAACAACAACAATCTACAACAAACAACAAAAACAAAAGATAACCAAGACTCTGTGTGTGTTTGTGTGTGTGAGAGACAGAGAGAGAGAGAGAGAGAGAGAGAGAGAGAGAGAGAGAGAGGGATGGAGGGAGAGAGAGTGCTGTTGGATGTTTCAAGACTCTGTGTGTGTGTGTGTGAGAGAGAGAGACAGAGAGAGACAGAGAGAGACAGAGAGAGAGGGATGGAGGGAGAGAGAGTGCTGTTGGATGTTTCAAAGCTATTTAGACTTGTGCTGATAACCATTCACAGACTCTGGATGGACAGTTAGGGAACCTGTTAGGAACTGACATAGAACTTCTTGTGTTTGACAGCTTGGTCTATTTGTGGGACTCCTAGCAGTAAGATCAGGGCCTGTCCCTAATGCTCTAGTGGGCTTTTGGGAACCTAGTCCCCATATAGAGTTGATTTGCCCAGACTTAATAAAAAGAGAGGTTCTACTTCAACTTGATATGCCATGTTTTGATGACACCCATGGGAGGCCTTCCCTCACCTTTCTGAACAGAAACAGAAGAGTGGGTGTGAGAACAGAGGGGAAACACAGAGAGAGGAAATTTCAGAAGAGGGATGGAAAACTTTGGTCAAGATGTAAAATAAATGAAAAGATTTAAATCAGTAAAAAGAAAACTATTTAAAACAGGGCTGAATGTATTGAGTGTGTAAAGTGCTTGCTGCACAAGTATGAGAAACTGTGTTTAAATCCTCAGAACCTACTTAAAGCTGAGCAGAGTAATATGTGTCTGTAACTCCACTCTGGAGAATTCCTGGAATATCACAGGCCAGCTAGCCTGACTATGCAGTGGCAGAAAACATCAAGGAGAATCTGTTTTAGACAAAGTAGAAGGTGAGAACCGACACACAATGTTTTTTGGTGATGAGGCTTAAACTCATTTTACAGAGTTTGGATATTGAAAATAAAGTAAATGTATCATATAGCCCAAGATAATCCCAGTTGATAAACTGAGCTTTTTTTTTCTAGCCCGTATCCATTGAATTCCATAGAATTATCTAGGTTTAGATAAATAGGAGATGACACTTCATTGAATCTGATGTACATTTAAGATTATTTATTTAAGGGACTGGAGAGGTGGGTCAGTCAGTGGTTGAAAGTGTGCACTGCTCTTGCAGAGGGCCAGAGTTTTGGTTACAGAACCCACATTGGATAGTTCTCACCCACTTGTAACTCTAGTTCCAGGGCATCCAACACCCCTTTTGGGCCTCCAGGGACATCTGCTTTCATGCACACTTACTCTACCAGAGACACAAGATTGAAAATAAAAATAAACTGTTTGATTTACCTTTGATCCCAACACATGAGCAGCAGAAGCAGGAAGATCTTTGTGAATACAAGGCCAGCCTG
The DNA here is from genome assembly GCA_004025045.1 of Sigmodon hispidus. Taxonomy (NCBI): domain Eukaryota; kingdom Metazoa; phylum Chordata; class Mammalia; order Rodentia; family Cricetidae; genus Sigmodon; species Sigmodon hispidus. The sequence goes on along the minus strand of PVIH01001083.1, from coordinate 85,931 downwards.
GTTTACATAATTATTGTTGGTTATTTTTTCTACTCTTTTGCTCTTTACTCTTTTTGGGGCCCAGCACACAACTTCCAAATAAATCACAAACAGAGGCTTATTTTTAATTATAAATGCCTGGACTTAGCATTAGTTTCTTGCCAGCTTTTCTTAAATTATCCCTTCTACCTTTTGCTTCTGGACTTTTTCCTTTTTGTCTGTAATCTTACTTTTATTCTTAATTCATGGCTGGCTGCATAACTGAGTGGCTGGCCCTTGGGGCCCTCCTTTTTCTCTGGATACTAGATGCCCCTTCAATTCTCCTTCTGCATATTCTCTTTGCCTGCATCCCCGCCTATCCTTTCTCCTGCCTCTCTATTGACTGTTCAGATACTTATTAGACTATCAGGTGTTTTAGACAGGCACAGGAACACAGCTTCATAGAGTTAAACAAATGCAATATAAACAAAAGTAACACACCTTAAAATAATATTCTACAGTATTTAGTGATTTCCAGGACAGCCAGAGCTGCATAGTAAGACCCTGTTTTAATAAATAAACAAACAAACAAATGAAGCTCAAAATAGAACATCAGGGACAATGTTTAGTGGCAATAAGATCTGCAGCAACTTTAAAATAATTTACTTTAAATAACTACAGAAATTATAGCTAATTATTGTATAAATACAAACTATATAGAAACATGGTATTCAAAAATATCAGTTTCCAATGTTTTCTTCCTTTTTTCTTTTTCTGTTTTGAAACAGTGGTTCCTATGTGATTTAGGCTGGTCCCAAATTCACTGTGTGGCTGTCATTGAACTAGAAATTCTCTTGCTTCAGGCTCCTAAATACTGAGATTACAGGTATACACCAGCATGCTTGGCTTATGTGTGTACTTTAGTGTGATAAATACACACACACACACACACACACACTTTTACACACTCCCACTTGAATTGTTTTGTCTCATGGAATATTTTGTAGTATTTTCCATATAAGTACCTATAGCACATTTCCCACCATTTTTTATTGGAAATAATTTTTTCCTTACAACATATTCTGATCATGGTTTCCTCTCCCCCTTCACCTTCACCAGATCATTCCTATCTCCTCATCCATTAAACTTCATGCTTTCTTTCTCTGTTTTTAGAAAACAAGCAAATAGAAAAACAAAAACCAGAATAAAAAGCAAAAGCAAAAGACACACACACAAGCAGAATGTCATAAACCATAATATACATGTAGAAGGCTCAAAGAGAAAAAGATACTTAAAAGACCAATATGAGAGAATATGTCTACAAAAATACCATTGAGTTTGTTTTGTTTTGACCATCTTCTGCTGGGCCTGCCCTTAAGTGTATCTTATATACCCAGTGAGACTCCACTGGAGAAAGCTAATTTTTCCTTTTTAAGTAGTTGTCATTTGGTGATAATTTATTGGTTAGAGTTGGGAACTTTTGTCTACTTCTACCTCTCAGTGCTGGGATCCTATCTGGCTTAAACCTATACAGGCTTTGTGCATGCTGCCACAGTCTCTGGGAGTTTATATGTTCATCAGTCCTATGGTATCTAGAAGACACTGTTTCCTTGGTGTACTCCTTTCCCTCTGACTTGTACAATCTTTCAGCCTCTTCTTCTGTCTAGATCCATGAACCCTGAGAGGAAGGGTTTGATTAAGACCTCCTATTTAGGCCTGAGTGTTCCAAAGTCTCACTCTCTGTACATTGTCTATTTGTGGGTCTCCATATTTGATCCCATCTAATTGAAAGAGGAAGAAGCCTTTCTGATGATGGCTGAGCGAGGTACTAATCTATGAATATAGCAAAATGTCATTAGGAGTCATTTTATTGTTATATTTATTTAGCTGAATATTTCGTTTTCCCCTAAGCCCATCGTCTATCTCAGATTTTTGGACACTTAAGGTGTCAAGAATGGGTTCAATGGAGTGGGCCTTAAATCCAATCAGATAGTAGTGAGTTACTCCTACAAGATTTGTGCCACTATTGCACCAGTGCACATTCAGGCAGATCACCATTGTAGATCTCAGGGCTAGTAGTTTGGCTGGTGTTTTCTTTTGGCCTTTGGTATCATGCAGAATACCTTCTAAGACCATAAACACTAGTCAGGAGGGGCAAACGGTCTAGATAGCCATGAGCTTTACTTCTCCATGTTTAGTTCAACAACTCAATTAGATGTAACTCATCCCTGACACTGGAGGTTTCATTTGGTGACAAGAAAAGTTCAGTTGAGGCTCTGTCTTCTCCATTATTTGGTGACCCCATTCACATTTTCTTTTATGTATATATTTAAAAAAAACTTATGGTTTTAGGTTTTCATATGACTTTTCAAATGGCCCTTAGTTTTAGCTTTTCTTCCTTTATTTCCCTCTTTCCTCACTGTCTCTATTTAATTCTCCTATTCAGATCACCCCTTGTCCATACATAACTATATATTCTATTTCCCATTCCTTGGGAAATCCTTATTCACTCAATTCCTTAGTCTATATAACCTCAGTGATTATATGGATAATAGCAATTATTCAAGACTTAACAGCTAACATCCATAAATTATTGAGTACATAGTATAGTTATCTTTCGGGGTCTATGTTACCTCACTCAGGATGATTTTTTTCTAGCTCCATCCATCTTCTTGAGAATTTTATGATTTCATTTTTTTAACAGCTGAGTAATACTCCATTGTGTAAATGCATCATGTTTTCTTTATCCATTCATCTATTGATGAACATCTAAGCTGTTTCCAGTTTCTGGCTATTACGAATAGAGTAGCACTGAAATGGATGAGTGAGTGCCTTTGCAGTAGGATATAGAGTCCTTTGTGTATATGCCCAAGAGTTGCACAGCTGGATCTTCAGGTAAATCTATTCCAGCTTCCCAAGGAACCACCACCTTGATTTCCATAGGGCTATACAAGTTTGTACCTCCATCAGCAATGGATAAGTGTTCTCCTTTCCCCATATCTTTATCCCTTTTCTACAAATGACTATCCAGCATGGCATGCCATTTGTTTTATTGATCTTGGCCATTCTGACTGGTGTAAGATGGGATCTCAAAATCATTTTGTTTTGAATTTTCCTGAAAACTAAGGATTTTGAACCTTTTTTTGTTTTTCAGCTATTTGTGTTTTATCTTTTATGAACTCCATACCTATTTCTTTTGTACAAATTCCATTTGATCTTATAATTAAAGCCTGGAGCCAGATATTAGGGGAAAGCTGAAAGGTAAGAGAGACAGAGGATCAAGCCATAGCCACTTCTCACCAACCAACTTCTCATGAATCCTCAGACTGGATGCACCTGAGACCTCAGTCTGAGTTGAAAGGGAAGGGGTTGCTGGCAAAGGGATGAACTCTCATCTCCTTCTACCTTATTTTTCTCTCTCCACCCAACTGTCTTACTCCCTGGTTCAACTTTCCTAGTGCTCGGATTAAAGACATGCTACCACTCCCTGATTTCTAAAGATAACTCTGTGGGTGGCTCTGCCCTCTGATCTTCAGGCAAACTTTATTAGATACATAATATATCACCACATACATGGGTTATTTGTTTCCTTGATGTCCTGTTTTTTTTTTTTTTTTAGTTTTTATATATTTTAGGTATTGACCTAAATCTGTTGTTGTAATTGGTAAAGATAGTTTCCTGTTGTGTATCCTGCTAATTTGTCTGGATGATAGAATCCTTGCCACAGAAGATTTCCAGTTTCATGATGCCCCATTTATTAATTGTTATTTTTAGTGCCTGTGCTATCAGTATTCTGTTCAGAAAGTCTTTTCCTGTGCCAAGCACTTCAAGACAATTTTTCACTTACTCTTCTATCAGATGAGGGTGTCTGGCCTAATGTTTAGGCCCTAAATCCATTTAAAGTTGAGTTTTATACAGAGTGATAGATAGGATTTTTGCATTTTCAACATACAGTCATCTAATTTGATGAGCACCATTTGTTAAAGATGTCTTTTTTCCCCTCACATATATTTCTGACTCCTTTATCAAATATCAGGGGTCCAAAAATATATGGATTTATATCTAGACTTTAATTCAATTCCATTGACCAATGCGTCTGTTTTATGCCAATGCTTATTGCATGAATTCTAGTTAGAATATAATAAAAACTCAGAGCCAGGTATTAGGGAAAGATGGAATATCAGAGAGAGGAAACAGTCCACAGTCAGTTCTTACCAGCCAACTTCTAAGGCCAAACAGGGTAAATGCTGTCTTCAGGAGTCCTCAGCCTGGCTGATTGCTCCTACAAAACGCTAAATCTCTGCCTCCTCTTTCCCTAAATATCTTCCCTACCCAGTTGTTTCACTTCCAGGCCCAACACTGCATCATATTTCTAGAGTTAGGATGAAAGGTGTGAGCTACTACTGTTTAGTTGTTAGGCCTTGAACTCACAGAAATCCAGAAATATCTTGTCTCCTGAGTGATGGGATTAAAGGCATAGGTCACCATTCTCTTCATGCCTTGATTGTGGGTGATTCTGTTATATGATATTCCAGGCTGATTTTATTAAATATAAAATATACCACTACAATGTCACACTAATTTTCATTACTATATAATGCAAAATTGGGGGTGGTGGTACCCCTAGCAGTTCTTTTTATTATTTGGGGTTGTTTTAGCTGTCCTGTTTTTGTTTGTTTGTTTTGTTTTGGTGTGTGTGTGTGTGTGTGTGTGTGTGTGTGTGTGTGTGTGTGTGTGTATGTGTGTGTGTGTATTTCCATATGAATCTGAAAGTTGTCTTTTCAAGATCTGTGAAGAATCATGTTGGGATTTTGATGGGGATTGTATTGAGTTTGTAGATTGCTTTTGGCAAGATGGCTATTTCTCTACATTACTCCTACCTATTCATAAACATGGCAGATCTTTTCTATTTTCTGATACATTTTTAATCTCTTTCCTTAATGTCTTAAAGTTTTTATTATATGCTTTTTATTTGCTTGTTTGGACACACATACTATGACAGACACATAGTGTGTGTGGTGTGTGATTGTGTGCATGCAAAAGATATTGTTTTTCTTATTCTGTCTCAGTCTATCATTGGTATATAGAAAGGCTATTGACAAACTCTCCCTATCAGACAGGAGCTAGGCTTTAGCTGTGAGGGGCCTCCTCCAGTAACTCCTAAAAGAAGGGACCTCAAAATGCTGGGCCCCGCCTCCAGGGCAAACTGGGTCATTAGAGAAGGACTTACACCTTTGAAATTCTGACCCCTGTCCAGAGCAGAATCAGAGATCGAGCAGATCCCTTGCTCAGAGCAGACAGGAGACACACAAGGCCTCTTGCCATAATTGACTAGGAGCTGACTAATGATGAACCACTGAAGCCATGGGCAGAAGCCAGTGCAAAAGTACATATAACAATATAAAGAACAACAAAGTAACACCAGAAGAAACTGGTGGTTCTACAACTACAAGACCTGAACAGAGCAATAAAGAGGAAACAGAAGGAAACAACACCAAAAACACCTTTATGAAGATCATTGAAACCTTCAAAGAGGATATAAAAAATTCCCTTAAAGAAATAGAAGAAAATACAAACAAAAGTTAGAAGAGATGAACAAACCCTTGAAAGAAAACCAAGAAAAGGTAAACCAAAAAATGAAAGAAACATTCCCGGAACTAAAAACTGAAATAGAAGCAATAAAAAAGGCACAAAATGAGGCAAAGATGGAAATAGAAAATCTGAAGAAAAGAGCTGAAACTACAGATACAAGCTTATAACCAACAGAATCCAAGAGATGGAAGAATCTCTGAAGTGGAAGAATCAGTAGCAGAAATAGATACATCAGTCAAAGAAAATACTAAAACCAAAATGCCATAACACAAACATCCAGGAAATTTGGGACACCATGAAAAGACCTAACATGAGAATAATAGAAATAGAAGGAGAGGAATACTAGATCAAAGGCACAGATAATGTATTCAATAAAATCATAGAAGAAAACTTTCCTAACTTGAAGAAGGAAATGCCTATAAAGATACAAGAAGCTTACAGAACACCAAATAGATATGACCCCAACTTACTTATAAAGGCAGACCCATCAGAATAACATCAATGGAAATGATGAAAGCTAGAAGGGTTTGGTCAGAAGTTATACAGACACTAAAAGAGCATGGCTGCCAACCAAGAATACTATACCCACCAAAATTATCAATCACCATAGATGGAGTAAACAAGATATTTCATGACAAAGTCAGACTGAAACAATACCTATCTACCAATCCTGCCCTTCAGAAAGCATTAGAGGGAAAACTCCAACCCAAAGAACCCAGATACACCAATGAAGCCACAAACAATTAATAATCCCACAGAAGAAAAGCCCAGAGAAAGGAAATACATAGAAGCTACCGCCAAAAATAGCAGGAAATATCAGTGATCACTAATATCCCTTAATATCAATAGACCCAATTCACCTATAAAAAGACACACACTTGGATACAAAAACAGAAAGTATCCTTCTGCTGCATATAGTTACATATTTATAGAGAAAGGGTCTTATATATCCCATAATGTTTTGAACTTACTGTACCCAAAGATGACCTTAAAATCCTGATCCTGGTGATAGAAAGGTGGTCTTTCAATGAAGAGTCTGTATTGCTTCTTCAGATGACCCAGGTTTCATTCCTGGCACCTCATGATGGATCACAACTTTCTATAACTCCAGCTCCAGGAGATTCCATGCACTTTCCTGGAGTCTAACAGTATCTACACACATGTTGCAGACACACAAACACATAGACATAAACATAAGTAAAATTTTTAAAAATTTAAATGTCCTGATCATTCTGCCTTCATCTAAGTACTAGACTAAAATATGTGTATGGTAGTGTGCGTGTGTGTGTGTGTGTGTGTGTGTGTGTGTGTGTGTCTAAATGTACCCTTGAGTATCTGATGAAAAGACTTTTCTGAGTTGGGTCTCTCCTTACATCATATATGCTCATGAATCAAACTCAAGTTTTGGTGGCAGACACCTTTATGCACTGAGCTGTTTCACCTGTTTCAGTATAGGTATTTTAGTGTCATCACTTTCCCTGATACATTAACAAAGAATATTCTTTCATTTATGTTCTTTATAGTTTTTATACACAGTGTTCTATAGTTTTCAGTGTATAAGTCTTCTACCTTCTCTGCCAAATTTATTCCTAAGTGCCAAATATGGTAGTGTGGGCCATATTGCCTTAGCTGTTAGGAGGGTGGGATATGTTGTGGGATTATGTTCTAGTATGTTGTAAATATTTGTCCCTCCTACTGGTTTAATAAAATGCTGATTGGCCAGAAGGTAGACAGAAAGTGTGGGTAGGGCTACCAGAGTAAGAAAACTCTATAAAGAGTCAGAGTCAGAGAAAAAAGCTATTAGAGAGAAAAGAAGGCCAGGATTCTGCCCTGAGAAAAGATATTAAGCCACTTGGATAATCATGGGTTAGTTTAAGAGTTAAGAGCTAGTAAGTTGTATGTCTGAGCCATAGGCCCATCAGTATGAAATTAATATAAGCCTTAGTGTGATTATTTGGGTCTAAGTGGCAGTGGGGCTTCAAGTAGGTCTGAACCTCAGGAGTAGGGTGGAAAGGCCAGCTCTGAAACTTTATAATACAGGAATAGGATGATCTTTTTAGCCTATGAATTTGAGGTTATCCTAGGCAACATACTGAGAGCATATCTCAGAAAAACAATGGCTTGGGATGTATCTTAGTGGCAGAGTGCTTGTCTAACAAGTGCAGAGCTAAGCAGCTTCATCAGCCAGCCAGCCAGCCAGCCAGCCAATGGGCCAGCAACTGAAAAAAGCAAGTTTGTTCCTAAGTATTTTGTTAGTTATTTATGGGGAGCACAAAAGTCCTTGCACTCATGGATAAGACATAGGGAAACTAGGAATATTAAACACATAGGATAGTCTCTTCAATGGGAGAGATATATATCCTGTTTTTCTACTCAGTAGGCTAGAAATGGAGGTGATTAATATTCAGGTCATCTGTGATATCTGTAGGGACAGGCCATACCTAAGTGCCCACAATAAGGACTGGAGATTGCTAATAGCCTAGATGACCTCTGCTGTATCTGTATGTCTGAGACTACACCATATTCTTCCTAGGTCCCTTAATATAGTACATATAGCATACCTCTGTAACCTATCTTTATAGAAGAAGTGACATTGGAGAAATGTTTTGATGTAATTGTGTCTCCTTGTGCATACAGGATTATGTTACACCAAAGAACTTTTTTCTAAATTGTATTATATTTAAATACTCCTACAATAAGCTTTCTTGTATTAGACTGTAAAAATTTAACCCAACACTGGCTATTGCATTGTGTTTAACAAGTTTTTGGATTATCTGTAGTGGGATTATGTGTTCCAATTTAAATAATTGTCTTGCCTATGGGTTTAATAAAAAACTGTTTGGCTGAAGGCAGACAGAAAGTGTGGACAGGGCTACTAGCCTGGGAAAATCTCAGAGCAGAGCAGACATACCCGACAGAGGACATAGAATCAGTCCAGCTGCCAGTAGACTCAGAGGAAATGCTGTTGAGAAAAGATACCAAGCCACATGGCTGAACAGGATAAGAAAGATAGGTTAGTAGTTTAAAAGCAAGAGCTAGCTAGCAATATACCTGGGCCCTAGGTTGATCGATCAGTGTAAAAACAATACAAGTGTCTGTGTGATTATTTAGGCCTAAGCGGCAGTGGGGCTGAGAGTGGGTCTGAACCTTGAGGCCAGGCTATAAAGTCCAGGCTAGAAACTAAATATAACGGATTGTCAGTATGCCAGCCCTGGTAGTTGCAGAACCCCCCCTCCCCAGTTAATTTTGTTTGTTGATTTTGTGTCCTGCAATTTTCCTAAATTCAATTATTAGTTTTTATGATTTTAGGTTGTGTCTATGGTTATTTATTTATTTATTTTTACTTAGAGTTTTTCAACTTATTTTTTTGGCTTTGAGACATGATTTTACTATGTGGCCCAGGCATGCCTGTACCTCACTGTCCTGTTACAGCTTCCAATGTACTGATATTTCAGGCATAAGCCACAACACCTGGCAAAGCTGAACAAAAGAAGCATATGTTACATATGAAAGATCCCAAAGTGTTGCAGCATGTGTGGGGAGGGTCTTCACAGTTTTTATATGAGCACAGCAGTTGCAGTTTGTCCTACTCATCCAATGCCCATGAGACACATGTGCTTTATCTAAGATAAGGGTTTCGTTTTGGTGTTTAACTCAAAAGTCTTCTTCCCTGCTCTTATTACCCACAGGAGAAGCACAAAACAGAAAGTATAACCCAGAAAGTTTCCATAGGCTTAACTTGTATGGAGTCCCGACACCTCATTTTAATGATGGACGCACCATGGCCAAAAGTTTGCATTGGCTCCATGAACTACAAATGTAAGTGTGATTATACTTTTGGTCCAGAAACAAATCTTGGAGATTGAGCATTTGCACTTGAATAACTAGCTATTTAAAAATATTTTTAAGAGATATTAAATATGTCAACACAATCCAACATATCTTTCATAGAAAAAATTTCCCTATTTCCACTACCATCTGTCTGGTTCCTCCAGAAACAGCCATGAAACACTATTTTCTTCTGCTGCTCTGAAATTACTTCATGACTTGTTTTTGAGACAAAGACTCACTCTGAAGCTGATAGCAGCCTAGGATTGGTATCAGTTCTCTTGCCTCAGCCTCCTAGTGTTGTAATTATAGACATACCCAGCTTTTACTTATTTTTGTTGTTGCTTTAGATTCTTTCTTTCTTTCTTTCTTTCTTTCTTTCTTTCTTTCTTTCTTTATGTGTGTGTGTGTGTGTGTGTGTGTGTGTGTGTGTGTGTGCATGTACTTCATAGGCTGAGACATCATGATATGCACTGCTTTGTTGATACCCATGGTAAACTTGCCCCTTTCTGAACAGGAACAGAAAAGAAGTGGATGGGGATAGGTAGAAGGACTGTGGGGAGAGGGAATGGGAGGAGGGGAGGAAGGGGAAACTGTGGTCGGGGTGTAAGGTAACTAAATAAATAAAATTAAAATATAAATAAAGTACCTTCTTATTTCGAGAGGGAAGAACCAGGGTACAGTCACAATCAGATCAAAGTAAAACCAAACTTCAACAGTATAAATCACTCACTGTTCAGTATCCAGCATTAATAGATGATCTCCTGGGCTCCTGCAAAGGGCTTGGGTAACTTCTTTAGTTTTGCTTTCTGCAGCCCACACTATTTGTCTTCTAGGCTCCAGCTGGCTGCACTCTATGGCTGCTACTGTTCTTGGTGGACATCCCATGGTTCTGACATCTCAGTGTGGTGGTTTTCTGCTGCAACTGGGTTTCATACTCACCAGTACCTTCTCCTGGGCTTCCTTTCAGGTGCAAATGAGATTCTTCATAATCCCTTCAATCCTAGAGCTTCCACTGCTCTCTATCCATACTTTCACCAATGACGTTCCCTTGCCTTTCATAAGGCCAAGCCTCAGTTGCTCTCTACAACCTCTTCAGGCCTTCAAAACCAGGTACAACCTTGGCCACCTCTGGAACACAGCTTCTCTGTGCTGACTCTGAGGAAATACTTCCCAGAAAATTTCACCTCAGTGATGCTGGTCTCTTCTTAATCACCACCAGCTTCTCAGCCTTAGCTCACCAGCATCAATAGTTCCAGTTTTATTACAGTGATTCTGGTATCTTGTTAATCATAGCTCATTCTTCAGCCTCAGCTAACCAGAATCAAAGATTCTTAACTCAAAATAGCAAATGATCCTGATAGAGTTGTTTAGGGACTCCTAAATTTCCCTCTGAAACTAAACAAGCGAGGCCTCATCATCTTCATTGCTCTTAACACTTTTTATCTTCCAAGCTCTCACAGAACAGATTACTAAAGTTTGAATACTCGATGGCTTTTCTAGGTCAAAGTTCCAGAAACCTTTTATAATCCTTCTCAAAAACCATTGTCAGGTTTGCCACAGTACTACCCCACTTCTGGTATCAACCACCAAAAGCAACTTGGGGAGAAAGGGGTTTAATTAGCTTACATATATAGAGTCACCAGTACAAAGGGAAATCAAAACAAGAATTCAAACTAGGTAGAAACCTGGAGACAGGAGCTGATGCAGAGGCCATAGAGGGGTGCTGCTTACTAGCTTGCTCCTTATGGCTTGCTTAACTTGCTTTCTTATAGAACCCAAGACCACCATCTCAGGGATGGCTCCACCCACAACGGGCTGGGGCCTCCCCAACCAGTCACTAATTAAGAAAGTGATCAACTGGCTTGTCTACAGCCTGATCTGATGCAAACATTTTCTTGATTGAGGCTTCCCTACCCAGAGGACTATAGCATCAAGTTGACATAAAACCATTTATCATACTCCTTATATTAATTGGAGTTCTCAATAGGAATTTATAAGGGATTCATTAGATTGGTTTATAGGATGTAGTTTGGGTAGTCAAACAATGGCTGTGTTGTGTCTGAAAAACTAAGAATTAGACAGTTGTTCAGCAGTACCCATCCACAGCTGGAGTTCTGGAGGATTTCTAGAGAAATGCTGATCTTCAGTCTACGTTGGAATCATAAAGATATTGGTTCTAGTACCAGTGAAGAAATATAGCAACAACAGAGCAGATGATCTTGCTAGCAAGAGTGAAGGCAAGCAGGCAAAAAGCAGTTTCCTTCTTTTATGTCTTTTTACATGTGCTGCTACCAGAAGATATGGCCCAGATTAGGGTGAGTCTTTCTGTTTCAAATAATCTGATGAAAGTAGTCACTCAAAGGAGTGTCAGCAGTTTGCATTGTAGTAGATTGTAAATGCAGTTAAGTTGATAAACAAGATTAGCCATCATACTCTCCCATCTTAAAGAAAGTAAGCAGGAGGAAAGAGAAGAGGAAAAAAGAAGGGAAAGAAGAAGGATGTTGTTGTTGTTCAGAAGGAGACTGGAAACTGAAGAGAAGAGACATGCAGAAGACATGGTATTCTAAAGATAGATGTAGGCAGAGGCAGGAGGGAAATAGCTCTAACCAAGGACACCAGCAATACCAGCAGCCAACAGATACAGGAAGAAGCAAGGAATTGGAGGAAATGTGATCATGCTAACCTCTTGATTCCACAGCTGCCTACAGAGCCATGAGAGAACACAGTTCTGTTGTTTAAAGGTGTCTGTGGTAATTTGTTATAGCATCCATAAGAGGGTTAGGGTTATATTCTGCCTTCTTCCCCAGGTGTCAGGAAGACCTGGCTTTACTCTGCTTTCTTGCATCTTCAAGGGGTATGCATCCAGCTGCCTAGTCTTCTGCCAGTGTTGTTTCTATAATAACAATTCTCAGTTATAAAGACAAAGTCTGAAACACTCTATGATTAATATAACCCTATTTTGAACATCATGAGGTAGGAATATTTAAGTTCACAGATAAATACTTAGAAAATAATCATTTGTCTAAGGTCATGTAGTTAGGGAATTGCTGGTGATAGGCAGGGTGGCTTCAGCAGCTGTCCCTGTCTCTGAATGGGCCTATTGGTCTGGTGGCTGTGGCTATCTGTGTATGACTCCTGCTCCTCTCATCTCATCTATCTCTTATACTTCAGCAAGAATAAGAGATGGGCTTTATTATATTTCTCCACAAATTTATTCTTTAGAAATTCAGCCCAGAATTTGAACAGTCAGGAAATGCTATTAAAAGCATAACTGTAAGGATCTGTGTTCAATGGGAGAATTTATTAATGTCATTAGTTAATAATGCTGAAATTTTACTCACTTGATAATGATCATGGAAGTAACAAAGTCACACTTCAGAAAATCAACACAATAGAAGTCTATAATTTTGACAATTTACAGGATTAACATTTTCTTTCAAGCATGGCTTGCAAAGTTTTGCACAGTTCTCACCAGACTGCTACCACAATTTGTAGCCTTACTCAGAAGTTATTATGAAACATTACTTAGCATTGTGTAGTTTTCATAACGGGAGCTTAAAATGCATGTAAGGATGTTTGTAATCACCTGTCAAGACTGAATACTTAGATTTTTCTATCATAAATAACGAGTCTGTAATGGTCTATGAACCAGTAAATTATATATCCTTTCATACCACACAAACACACACACACACACACACACACACACACACATCTTGCTAGGCAAGTCAAAGAGTTTTTTCCTCTTTTCCTGTGTATGTGTGTATGGCACATGTGTATATGTGAGGAGTGAACATATATATGTGGAGGCCTCAGGGTGGTGTTGGTAATGTTCTTTGATTGCTTTTTGTCCTTATTTTTTGAGGCTGAGTAGCTCAGTCAAACCTTATGTTCACTGACAGTTTTTCTAGCTAGCTTACTTTAAGGGATCTTGGATCCTGTCTGTCCCTTCAGAAACTCCTATTATGGGCATGCTCACATGTCCATGCTGAGCACCTGAGTTCCAGCTTCTAGTTTGTGCAACAAACTATTTAACAGCTGAGCCATTTCCCCATTCCTCAACAAACTAACTCTCTCTCTCTCTCTCTCTCTCTCTCTCTCTCTCTCTCTCTCTCTGGCATAAATGAACATACCTTCTGTTTTCTTTTTCTTAGAGAGACAGGCTCTGTTCCTGTCTCTTTGGTTGACACAGTCTTCCTGCCATAGCCTCCTGTCTAACTCATAGGTGCTCCACTGCTCTAGCTTTCTACATTAAAAAAAGGTTTTATCAGCATTATTTTATATGTATATTAGTGTTTTGCCTGTATGTATGTCTGTGAACCATGTGTGTATGTAGTGTCCACAGAGGACAAAGTAAAGGTTTAGAGCCCTGGGAACTGGAGTTACAGATCGCTGTGAACTCCCCTGAGCCTTCTGGGAACTGAACTTTGCTCCTCTGCATGAGCAACAAGTGCTCTTCACCCAAAACCATGTCTCCAGCCCTGCTTCCCATAATTTTAAATACTGTATGGTGGTACCGCCTTCTTACTGATCCTTAGATGGAGATAAAAGAACATAAACATGGTGGGACTGGGAGGGGCACAGCTCTACACAGACACACATATTAGCCTGAGGAGTTTACTTCTGAGTCAAGCTGGCATTCTTGACATTGCAACAGAAAAGATTATAAGAGATTAAAGCATTTAAAAATATTGTGGTATTTAGGTGTTTTGTCCGTGGAGTGTGTATGTGTGCCTGTGTACATATGTAGTATATGTGCAAACTGTTCAAGTACATGTGAAAATCAGAGGAGGAGACTCAGGTATCTTCTCCTGTTACTCTCTACCTTACTGAAATGGAAACTTACCGTATTTGGCAGACTGACTGGCTGGAGGGAGCTCATGGGATCAGTCTTCCCATCCCCTGTCCAATGTTCATTGAAGGCACTTATGGCCAGACTTAGCTTTTTTATGTGGCTGTTCAAAATCTGAACCCAGATCCTCCTGCTTTCATTCTCTGAGCTACCTGTATAGCCCCTAAGAAGACAGTTTAACATCAATACACTACACGTGTCGGGTTAAGAGAAAGTGGCTTATAAGAAAGGAAGGCAGTACTCACCCAGGTATAGGTGTGGCCTTCTCAGGAAAGGATCTTGCCTAAAGTCTCTTTACAATATTTGTATATATGACTTAGTGGCTGCTGAAGGTTTGCCTCAAAATGTTGCTAAGTAGCTTTCTCTCTCTTCCATTTCCTCTGGTAAATGAAGTCAGGGACCTGAGGGGGCATTGAGTAGGACAACAGAAAACAAAGTAGAGGCACAGGTGATAAGCTTATGCAATGAAGCAACTGTGTTTTTCTTTGAACATTTATTTAGTGTGGGTAATATGTGTGGGTATCCTAAGGTAAGCTTGCTCCCAAGACATATTTTTATGTAAACTTTTATAGTTTTCTTACTGACATTCTTTGAAATAAACACTTTGTGCTTGGCATAGGAGTAAGGCTGTATAAACTTAGATCTTAAGAGTAGTTCATTATTATCTTAGCATTCTAAGTGAGATAGACTAAGGCTGTATATGGTTAGAACTGAAGTGTGGTTCACTATTATTTAGCATTTTTATTTGAGATTTCTCTACATAAAAGGAACTTGGATGCTATGGGGAGCGCTTTTCCTCACATCACATGTTCCATATTTTCATCTTTCTGTTCTGGCTGAAAATATTTTTATGTTTTTTTTCTTTTTTTTTCAAAGCGTTTCCTTTTGCTTGCTCCCTCCCTCCTTTTTTCTTGTATCAAGGACTGAATGTAGCATGCTAGGCCAGTGTTCTTCCAGTGAGCTAAATCTCAGTCCAGAAGAATAAGGGATAAATGACTAACTGTGGTGCCTATTAGCATATCAAAGTAGGGCCTCCAGGCTGATGTAGGACTTGTGGCTCCTTTCAGCTCTTCTCACCCACTCCCTGTTATCTTGGCCAGGTGCTTTCTTGGCCCTCTCTCTCTTGGCCCTCTCTCTCTTGGCCCTCTCTCTTGGTTTCTTTTGCCTGAACTCTTTCTCTTCCTCTTTCACTATCATTCCCCCCCTGCCCTCCATGTACCTGTTCAATCTGTGGATCATATTTAGTTCATTACTTTTTCTCCCTGTTCTGGACTATTCCAGATGCCTTTGTCTGTACTCTCCTTTATATCTATATAAAATGCTTCCCCTCAGCCATACCATGGATAGGTCATACCCCTACTGTATATACAGACCATGCTATGTACCACCTACCAAACATATTTTTATTATAGAGTATGTGATAGAAGCATCAGTAGATGGAATGTCTTTTGAGACTTGTTCTTTGAAGGCACAGTGATATTAACACAGTGAATTTTAACATGTGAATATTTTGCAGCCAGTGATATTTTAATAATAAAGATATCTGACAATTTTCTCATTTTGTAGGGAACGAGGAGCTAAATTTGTATCCAAAAGAGCTGATGACTTCAATGAAAAGTTTCAACACAAACTTGGAAGAGTTTTAGACCCGTGAGTTTTAGCTTTGTCAGCTCTCCTGCTTCTCTGTTGAATGTTCCTCTGGTCATATGGGTAGGCTTGGTGGCATACACCTGTGATCTTAGTACTGGAAAGTATCGGCAGGAGGACCAGGAGCTCAAGATCACCCTTAGCTATATTATTGACTTGGAGGAAAACCTGGGCTACATTGAAAACCATATGTTGGTTTGTATTTTACTAGATTGTTTTTTATTAAATAAGAAAATTATTTCTCTGTTGTTTATCAGCAGAGTATTGTCACTGCCTACAGCATTTGGGCTCCCAGGAGATCAGTGGACTTATACACATTTGGAGAAGAGGGAGAAAGAATTCTGTGTAATGCTTTATTTCTGGGATTTCAGAAAACAATATTTTGGCCATATTGGTTTGTATTCCCCACCCCCTCACCCCCCAGAGTGATCTGCAGGAAAAAAACCTTTAGCCATTGTTAATGCAAATGGATACCCAACTCTTGTGTCTTCCCTTTGATTTCTCAGTGTGTATGTAGGACAGTGGGTTGTTAGGGGCCTAAGGAGAACATGTATAACATCAACTTCAGGTGGTAGGATCTTTAACTAAGGAGTCTGTTTCCTCTTGTAGCATTTCAGAAACTATGAATGTTGCTCCAGACCACACATTTGGAGCTTGTCTCCAGCCTGAGGAGTATGGTAAATATGTGAATTCTCTTCTTGACAAGTAAAATACTAAATATTAAAGGAGTGGCTTTCTTAGAGAAGCCCACACCAAGCCCTGGGTGTGACTTTCTTTCTTTTCCCTTAACCCCCATGTTTTTAGCCTTGTTGAAATAACTGAAATAATTTCTTTCTCCCAAGTCCACCTAAAGGACTAAAGGTGCTAGGGTCTTGTTACTGCCCAACATGCTTCCCCTGGGTGCATACTAAATAAACTGTTGAAAAAATATCACCAGAAAGCTATGCTGTTATAGTCACCATAGACATATACACATACATATATACACCTATACATGAACATGTACATTTTTTCCTGGAGTGCTGGAAGTTGAACCCAGGACCTAGTACATGCTAGACACAGCACTAAGCTATGTGTCTAGAGCCTCTCAAAGCTTCTGATGTTAAAGCATTATAACATTAATGTTATAGAAGAAATATCTATTTCATATTATGTTTAAGCCATTACAGTTTAAAGTCTTTTCATTAATAATGTAAGTGAACTCTTACTTAGAAAACAAACATAAACTTATTAAGCAAACTCAGTGAGGTAAGGCAGCTTTTATTTAATTTCAATATTGTACTTACATCATGATATGGAGGTCTCTTGGTGCTTCCTAAAAATGTAAAATCTGGGCTGGCAAGATGGCTCAGTGCCAAACCTGACAACCTGAGTTTGGTACCTGTGACTCATATGGTGGAAGGAGAGAGCCAGCTCTCAAGAATTGCCCTTTGACCTCTTCATGAGTGTCATGGTGCACTTGTGAGCCTGTGAATGCTCATGCCTGGGACACGTGTCTCCTATGCCCCCTATACACAGATAAGTAAGTATATATGCATGTGTATGCAAGTCCCCTGGAGGTCAGAGGAGTTCAATTCCCTGAAGTTAATTACAGATGGTTGTGAGCCATCTGATGTAGGTGCTGGGAATTGAACTCTGATGCTCTGGAAAAGCAGTGCGTATCTTTAACCATCAGCTACCTTTTCTGCCCAGTGAGTATATATTATGTAAAGAAATGAAGGCTGTAGAGATGTCTCAATGATTAAGAACGCATGCTGATCTTCTAGAAAACTGGCATCCAATTCTCAGCACTCACATGGTGGCTCACGACTATCTATAACTTCATTCCAGAGAAGCAATGCCCTCTTTCTGGCCTTTGTGAGCACAAGGCACACATGTGGTACTCAGACACACATGTAGGCAAAATATTCATACACATAAAATACTAAAAGTAAGTAAGAAAAGTGCACATTTTAGGCTACACTATAAATTTACAGGATCAGAAACTGTTTTGTGGTGTTTGCTTTTGAGGCAATACAACAGGCTGGTCTCTAACTTGCTATGTATTATCTATCTATTTCTCCCAAATCCTGAGGTTACAGGGAGACACTAATATGCAGAGTAATACATTTGTTTATCCTTGGGTCTCAGCTTTGAACACATTTAAACTGTAATGCACCCTAGTCAGGATGGTGATTTATTCTGTAACCCCAGCATTTGAAAGACTGAGACTGGATGATTTCTTCAAGTTTGAAGATATCCTAGCCAATAGAAGAAAAAAATGTTTTTAGTTGTTGTTTTTTAGTATGAGATTGAACTCAAGGCTTTTCACAATGTAGGCAAATGGCCAGTGTCTAAGTATATTCTTAGCCAAGAGAGATCGTGTCTGAGAGAGAGAGAGAGAGAGAGAGAGAGAGAGAGAGAGAGAAGGAATAAACACTCTGTTGTTGTACAGCCACATAATTTATAACCACTCTCATCAGCCAGTCAGCAAGTCATCAATCAAGCTATAAGTGGCAGAAGAGATTTGTTAGGGAATCTTTTTATAGTTTGTCTTGTAAAATTAAACAAACAAACAAAAACAAAAACCAGTTTCTCAGTTCTCCAACTTGCTAACATTCCTGATTCTCCTGCCACACCCTTTCATGTATTGTGCCAACATTCCAAGCTTTTGTTTTGGTTCAGTTTCACTGCATGGCCCAGGTTGGCCTCAGGTATATATTAGTTTGCTTTCTATTGCTGTGATAAAAAAACCATGACCAAAACACAACTTGGAAAAGAAAGGATTTTCAGCTTACATTTTACAAACCACACTGAGGAAAGTCAGGTGAGAAACTCTGAAAACAGAAACTGAAGCAGACCCCAGAGAGGAACACCTCTTACTGGCTTGCTCCCCAAGGCTTGCTCAGCCTACTTTTTTATACAGCATAGGAGCACCTGCCCAGGGATGATACCATCTACATTAGGCTGGGCCTTCGTACATCAGTCACCAATCAAGTGTCCCACAGGCTTGCCTATAGGTCAGTCTGAAGGAAGCATTTTCTCAGGTTGTTTCCCCTTTTCAGATAACTCTAGCTTGTGTCAAGTTGATAAAAACACTAGCCAAGACAGGGTAGGTGTGTGCTCCACTTTTGGCTAAGGCAATCTATTTTTATAAAAAATTAAAAAACAGAAAGACCTGGAGCTTGTCTAGAGTACTTGCCTAGCCTTCAGCCCTTGGTAGAGTTCTTAACACTGTAAACATAAAATAAGTGACATTTTAAAAGGAAACAAGTACTCTAGTATTTATTAGCATATTGGGTTTGATTGATTTTTTCTTTTCTTTTTTTTTTTTTTTGTATTCTGAAATAGGGTATTACTATGTAACTAAGGCTAACTTGAAATTTAGTGTGTAGCCTAGACTGGCTTTGAACTAGTGATCTTCATTTAGCCTCTTTAGTGCTGGGATTACAGACACAATCCACAATGCCTAGTAGATGTTTTCATGAGCAGAGACTTGAGGGGTGATAAGATGGCTGGCTCAGCAGTAAGAATGCTTACTGTGTAAGTGAGCCTGAGTACTTAAGTTTAAATCCCTAGCACCTATGTAAAAAGCCAGGAATGACTCTACATTTCTAACTCCAGTATTGTGGGTCAGAGAGAGGTAGGTTCTAGGAGCTTACCGACAGCTATCTTGAAAATGTGAGATGCCTGTCCACTGAGATACCTTAGTTAGTGGAAAATGATAGAGGAAGATATCTGAAGTTCTTCTCTGGTCTCTTGCATGTACTTTCATGAATGTGCACACCTGCATCCACCCATGCATGCACTACACAGTCATAAAAATAAAAAAGGCCTCATACAGAAACATTAACTCTTTTTTTGTTTATTGTACTTATTTATTTTTACAAAAGTTTATTACAATGTACAACAGGCTCCAGGATAACACTTCATTCTAACTATTGGTGGCAAAGATGTTACAGTAGGGAATCCAGATGTTTAACAGGCTTCAGGATAACATTTCATTCTAGCTGTAGGTGGCAAGATGTTATGGCAGGGGATCCAAATGTTTAAATAGGAATGGAAGAGGGTCACCATCATCTCAGATAGGAGGAACAGCTTACTTTTTGCCAGATTTCTTAATTCCACCTGTGGCCAGGGGTCCCTTCCCCGCGGCCTTGGCTTTTAGCTCCTCGAGTTTCTTTTGCTCCTCCTTTTGTTTCTGCTTGAAAGCCTTATCTTCTTCGTCCATCTCCTTGCCCTCCTTCTTGGGCTGTTTCAGGGGCTTCTTTTTGCTACCTTCGTGGACCAACATGGCACCTGCAGACGGCCCCTTCACCAGACCCTTGAAACATTAACTCTTAAGAGTCAATTAGTTTATATACATTTTTACACAGAAGCATTCTGCATAATAGTTTCAGATTGAGTGAGTGTGGTGTGCACACCTGTAATCCTAGTACTTAGGAAACTGAGAAGATTGCCATGAGTTCAATGAGGGCAGCCTGAATTACATGAGACTTTGTCTACAAAACCAAAGTAGTGGTGGAAAGTGCTAGCATTAGATATGACTGGTTCTTGTTTTATTATTTTTAGAGGTCTGTCTGCATTTGTCTTTCTGCTTCTGTCTCTGCCTCTGTCTTTCTCTCTGGAAACACTATGGCCAAAGTTTAAATTCTTTCTTCAATAGGAGTGGGCGATCTTATTCATTATAGACTCCCAGATGAATATCTTCGTGGGAAAGACCGCCTGCGAGCTCTGATTGCAGCTGCTCGACATCACTTGAAGAAATTCAATTACCAGCACTTCAACACTTTGTTGTCAGCTTTCCGGCACTATGACAAGGCCAGTAGTCTCACAGAATGAGGGGGTCATGATGCATAGATAAATTCTAGCAGACTGATACAGATGGTGGGTCAGTAAACTGGCTCAAGGGTCATATCTAGCTCATTACTTATCCTTGTAAGTGAAGTTTAGTTGAAACACATCTACCACTGTGGTTTTAAGCATGATTAATGATTACTTTTGTCTTACACATAGGCAGAACTGAGTAAATCTCAGTGTTCTGAGAACAAGGGCAAGTGTAGTTTTGTGGATTTTGTGGATCTCTGGGGGACAGTAGAACACTAGATAGTCTTATACCTAAGATTTAGTATCTATACCTGTGTTTACGTCTAACTTATTCATAGAATGACATTGACTTGGTTAGCAGGAACTGGTGCAAGATCAGTTGATTTTTTTTTTTTTTTTTTTTTTAAAGACAAGGTCTCTTGTAGTCCAGAAAAGCCCCAAACCCATATTATAGCACAGGGTAGGAATGAGAATTCTATTTCTGCTTCTATCTCTCAAATGCCAGGATTAAAGACCTGTGCCACTATATCTAGTTTATGTGGTAATGGGGATTTAGCTATTGGATTAGAATGTGTTACCCAGGCATTGTATCAATTGGGCTGAACCTTTAGGTCTAGATCAATTAATTTTTAAACTATTGTAAATATAATTTATTCAGTTAGTTTTGGGTGCTGGGGATTGAACCTAGGACTTTACATATGCTAAGCACATGGCATGCTCTGAATTGCACCTCCAATTCCTTGAATGTGCATATTTCTCTCCCCCACTTCCCTTTCAATGGGAAGCTCAGAGCCCATTGAATAATTTCAGTGTCAACTTTGTGGGCATTTGAATTTTTTTTCATTTTTTCTTTGCTTTGATTTTTCTCTACTCCCTTTTGTGCCTCATTGTGTTTAACTTTCTAGGCAGTTTAGAAACCATTGTAAGTGGATTTAAAAAGATTATTATTTTTATAGGATTCAGGGATTGAACTGAGGTCATCAGGTCTGGTGTAAGTGCCCCTACCCACTAGCTTCTTTTGCAGGACCTGCAAATTATTTTTGAATGACTTTGTTATCAATACATATGATATGTGATAATAGAGTATTACAATAAGTTTAAATTATGAATTTAGCTTTTATTCAAAATTAAGTAAGCAAAAATTTTGAGAAATTTGTGTACATTATTAACATAAAAGAAAGTTAAGGGTTCCAGGACCAGGTTCTGTCTGTGGTGCGTGTCTCCACACACTCCTTAAAAGACAGGAATAGAGTTTGGCTGTGAGGGGCTCCTCCAGCTGCACCTAAAAGAGGGGGCATCACACGGCCACATCGCCCTCAACTGCATCTGCAGAGAAGGACTGAGGACTTGAAATTCAGACCCCTGCCCAGAGCAGAGTCAGAGACTTAGTAGACCCCTTGCTCAGAGGTGACAGGAGACACACAAGCCATCTTACCACAACTGACCAGGAGCCTCCTAATTGAGAACCACTGAAGCCATAGGCAGACACCAGTGCAATAATATATATAATAATATAAAGAACAACAAGGTAACTCTAAAAGAAAGTGGTGGTACTACAACTTCAAGACCTGAACAGAGCAATGAAGAGGAAGCAGAAGGAAGCAACACTCAAAACACCTTTATGAAGATCATTGAAGCCCTCAAATAAGGTATGAAAAATTCCTTTAAAGAAATAGAAGAAAATATAAAAAAAAAATTGGAAGAGACGAACAAATCTTTGAAAGAAAACAAAGAAAATGTAAACCAAAAAAATGAAAGAAACATGCCAGGAACTAAAAACTGAAATAGAAGCAGTAAAAAAAGGCACAAAATGAGGCAAAGATGGAAATAGAAAATCTGAAGAAAAGAGCTGGAACTACAGATACAAGCATATCCTACAGAATCCAAGAGATGGAAGAGAGAATCTCTGAAGTGGAAGAATTAGTAGAAGAAATACTAAAACCAAAAAAGCCACAACACAAAATGCTCAGGAAATCTGGGACACCATGAAAAGACCTAACTTGAGAATAATAGGAATAGAAGGAGAAGAATACCAGGTCAAAGGCACAGATAATGTATTCAATACAATCATAGAAGAACACTTTCCTAACTTGAAGAAGGAAATGCCTATAAAGATACAAGAAGCTTACAGAACACCAAATAGATATATGAGCCCCCTAAAAATTCAGCAAGCCACATAATAATCTAGCCACAAAACATACAGAACAAAGAAAAATTTTAAGAGCTGCAAAAGAAAAGGGCCATCTTACCTATAAAGGCAGACCCATCAGAATAACATCTGACTATTCAATGGAAACAATGAAAGCTAGAAGGGCTTGGTCAGAAGTTATACAGATACTAAAAGAGCATGGCTGCCAACCTAGAATACTATACCCATCAAAATTATCAATCACCATAGATGGAGTAAACAAGATATTTCATGACAAAGTCAGACTAAAACAATACCTATCTACCAATCCAGCACTACAGAGAGCATTAGAGGGAAAACTCCAACCTAAGGCTTCCAGATACACCCATGAAACCACAAACAATAAAAAATCCCACAGAAGAATAGCACAGAGAAAGGAAATACAAACAAGTTACCACCAAAAATAGCAGGAAATATCAATCAGTGGTCACTAATATCCCTTAATATCAATGGATTCAACTCACCTATAAAAGGACACACACTAACAAGATGGATACGACAACAGAAGCCATGCTTCTGCTGCATACAAGAAACACACCTCAACCACAAAGACAGACACAGGCTCAGAGTAAAGGGTTGGGAA
Organism: Sigmodon hispidus; assembly: GCA_004025045.1. Classification (NCBI taxonomy): domain Eukaryota; kingdom Metazoa; phylum Chordata; class Mammalia; order Rodentia; family Cricetidae; genus Sigmodon; species Sigmodon hispidus. The sequence goes on along the minus strand of PVIH01001083.1, from coordinate 62,474 downwards.
AAGAATTTGCAGTCAAATGGTCCTAAGAAACCAGCTGGTGTTGCCATCCTAATATCTAACAAAGTAGACTTTAAGCAAAAAGCAATTGAAAGGGACCAAGTTGGTCATTACTTAATCATCACAGGAAAAATTGGTCAAGAGGAGATTTCAATCCTGAATATTTATGTCCCTAATATAAAGGTACCTACCTATGTAAAAGAAACACTGCTAAAGCTCAAATCCCACATCAATTCTCACACCCTAACAGTGGGAGACTTCAATATCCCACTTTCACCCCTGGATAGGTCAACCAAACAGAGACTCAACAGAGAAATAAGGAGTCTAACAGATGTTATGATGCAAATGAATTTAATAGATACCTACAGAAGCTTCCACCCAAATGCAAAGAAATATACTTATTTCTCAGCTCCTCTTGGAACTTTCTCTAAAGTTGACCACATAATTGGTCATAAAGCAGATATCAACAGATACAAAAAAATGGAAATAATTCCTTGTAACATACCAGACCACCAGGGCCTAATGTTAGAGTTCAACAACTTCAAGAATCACAGAAAGGCTACCAACTCACGGAAACTAAACATCACTCAGCTGAGCCATCTCTGGGTCAAGGAAGAAATTAAGAAAGAAATCAAAGTCTTCCTAGAATTTAATGAAAATAAATCCACAATGTACCCAAACTTGTGGGACACAATGAAAGCAGTCTTAAGAGGAAAATTCATAGCGCTAGATGCCTATATGAAAAACCTAGAGAAATCCCACACTAGAGAACTAACAGCTCAGCTGAGAGCCTTAGAACAATTAGAAGCAAACTCAGCTAGAAGGAGTAGATGACAGGAAATAATCAAACTTAGAGCCGAAAGCAATACAATTGAAACAAAAAGAACAATACAAAGAATCAATGAATCAAAGAGTTAGTTCTTTGAGAAAGTCAACAAGATAGATAAACCCTTATCCAAACTAACCAAAAAGCAGAGAGACAGTATCCCAATTAAGAAAATCAGAAATGAAAAGGGGGACATAACAACAGACCCCCATGAAATCCAGAGAATTATCAGATCATACTTTGAAAATCTGTATTCCACAAAAATGGAAAATGTAGAAGAAATTGACAGCTTTCTGGATAGGTACCATTTACCAAAAATAAATGAAGAACATATTAATTACCTAAACAGGCCTATAACCCTTAAGGAAGTTGAAGATGTCATTAAAAGCTTCCCCAAAGATAAAAACCCACGTCAAGATGGTTTCAGTGCCGAATTCTACCAGACATTCAAAGAAGAATTACTACCATTACTCCTCAAACTATTTCACATAGTAGAAACTGAAGGAATATTGCCAAATTCCTTTTATAAGGCCACAATTACCTTAATATCCAAGCCACTGAAAGACACAAAGAAGGAGAATTACAGACCAATTTCCCTCATGAATATTGATGCTAAAATTCTCAACAAAATTTTAGCAAAACGTATACAACAATATATAAAAATATCATCCACCACAACCAAGTAGGCTTCATCCCAGAAATGCAGGGTTGGTTTAACATACGAAAAACCTTAAACGTTATCCATCATATAAACAAACTAAAAGAATGAAACCACATGATCATATCCTTAGATGCTGAAAAGCCTTTGAGAAAATCCAACACTCTTTTATGATAAAAGCTCTTCAGGGATCAGGAATACAGGGAAAATATCTCAATATAATAAAGGCTATATACAAGAAGCTGACAGCCAGCATCAAACTTAAGGGAGAAAAACTCAGAGCAATCCCACTAAAATCAGGAACTAGACAAGGATGTCCTCTCTCCCCTTATCTATTCAATATGGTTCTCGATGTTTTAGCTAAAGCAATAAGAGAACTAAAGGAGATTAAGGGGATACATATTGGAAAATAAGAAGTGAAACTACCTGTATTTGCAGATGATATGATTGTATACATAAGTGACCCACATAATTCTTCCAAGGAACTGCTCCGGCTGATAAACACCTTCAGCAATGTAGCAGGATACAAGATTAACTCAAAGAAATAAGTAGCCCTTCTATACACTAAAGATAGTCGGCTGAAAAAGACATAAGGGGAACATCACTCTTTATAATAGCTGCAATTAGTATTAAATAACTTGGAGTAACTTTAGACAAAGAAGTAACGGGTCTATTTGACAGAAAATTTTAAATTACTGAAGAAAGAAATTGAAGAGGATATCAGAAAATGGGAAGCTCTCCCATATTCCTGGACAGGTAGGATCAACATAGTAAAAATGGCAATTCTACCAAAGGCAATCTACAGATTCAATGCACTGCCCATCAAAATCCCAATACAATATTTTTTGGATCTTGTAAGAACAATATTCAATTTCATTTGGAATAACAGGAAAGCCAGGATTGTGAAAACAATTTTATTCAACAAAAGAACCTCAGGAGGTATCACCATCCCTGACTTCAAGTTATACTATAGAGCTACAGTAATAAAAACAGCCTGGTATTGGCATAAAAACAGACTTGTGGATCAATGGAATAGAATTGAGGATTCAGACATTAACCCAAAAACCTATGAACACCTGATCTTCGACAAAAAAGCCCAGAATATTCAATGGAAAAAAGATAGTATATTTAACAAATGATGTTGGCATAGCTGGATGGTAGTGTGTAGGAAAATGCAAATAGATCCGAGCCTGTCACCCTGCACAAAACTCAAATCCAAGTGGATCAAAGACCTCAACATAAACCCAGCCACTCTGAACTTGAAAGAAAAGTGGGAAATACACTTCTACGAATTGTCACAGGCGACCACTTCCTAAATATGACACCAGTGGCATAGACACTAAGATCCACAATCAATAAATTGGATCTTCTGAAGCTGAGAAGCTTCTGTAAAGCCAAGGACACTGTCAGTAGGACAAAATGACAGCCTACAGAATGGGAAAAGTCTTTCACCAACCCTACAAGTTATTGAGGATTGATCTCTAAGATGTATAAAGAACTCAAGAATCTGGAGCCCAAAACCATGAATAACCCAATCAATAAATGGGGTTCACTTCTTAAAAGGGAATTCTCAGCAGAAGTACAAATGGCTGAAAGGCACTTGAAATAGTGTTCATCATCTTTAGCCTCAGAGAAATGCAAATCAGCACAACTTTGAGATACCACCTGTCACCTGTCAGATTGGCTAAGATAAAAGACACAGATGACAGCCTATGCTGGAGAGGATGCAGAACAAGGGGAACAGTCCTCCATTGTTGGTGGGAGTGTAAGCTTATTCAGCCACTCTGGAATGCAGTATGGAGGTTTCTCAGAAAACTGAGAATCAATCTCCCCAAGAACCCAGCAATACCACTTTTGGGTATATACTCTAAAGATGCACAGTCACACTCCAATGACATTAGCTCAATTATGTTAATAGCAGCGTTATTTGTAATAGCAAGAACCTGTAAACAACCTAGATATCCCTCAACTGAAGAATTGATTAACAAACTGTGGTACACAATGGAGTACTAGTCAGCAGTAAAAAAAAAAAAAAAAAAAAAATGATATCCTGAAATTTGCAGGCAAATGGATGGATTTGGAAAATATCCTCCTGAGCGAGGTTTCACACACCCAGAAAGATAAGCAGCGAATGTACTCTCTCATTAGTGGACTCTAAACAAAGAAACAAGAAAAAAATCCAAGCATGCCCAAGCTGCAAACCACAACTACTGAACAGCTTGGGATTGGAAACATCTTGGACTGACATCTTGGATCCCACCCCCCTAGAGGAACACCTGACTCAGTCTTGATGTTGGGAGAAGAAAACTGGATTTGCCAGGAGTGGAAACTGAACTAAGCACTCTTGGGACTGTGGGACCTTCGGACCTCCTGCCCATTGCGGGAATGGAGAGATGTGGAGAAGAGAGAATGACTTGATGTGGTGGGAGGGGAAGGGACCTTGAATAAGGATATACAAGGATAAAAAATGTGGCTTCTTTATTTATAATAATAGTAAGAAGAAGAAGAAGAAAAAAGTTAATAAAGACAGCCACAAGTCAGCAATAAATAATTATTAAAGAATCCAGGGCAGCATGCATATAAACATTGTCACTGCATGGTACTCTAATTGAGATATAAATAATTCTAAGTGAAAAACAAAACAAGCCTTAAAAGTCTTTATAGAACCTTAATAAATCTTCTCTTGCTCCTGATCCTAAATGGGTTTATGTGAAAGTACCAACAGAATCTGCCTTTATCTTTATCCCTTCCCTTCTCCTACCCCTCCCCCATCTTTCTCTTTACCCCTTTCAGTACTGGGGTACTCACTACTGAGCTCTATCTTGACCCCATGAATCACAATCTTTTTGTGAGAAGCAGAGAAAAAGAGAATAATAATTTTTTTCAAAAAAATCATATTCTCTTTCCTATACTGAGCACAGTGTTTGAATGTGCTATGTAAGTACTCTTTTCATTTCAAAAATTAATTGAAAATATCCATTGCTCACTGGCTAAGTAACTTAAGAACTACTTTGGTTTTAGGCCAGGGAATTATATACGTTTGCATCAATGAATGAGACACTTCTCATTATCAACAAAATAAATAAATGAATAAATCCAAACACTTATAACTTAAATTTAAACTAATTCCAGGCATCACATGTTGTACTGGAATCCTACTATCAATGGTTGAGGCAGGAAAATCAAGTTTTTGAGGTCTGTTTAGAGTTGTCTAGCAAAACCCTGTTTTGCTTCTGTCTCCTATCATCTGTAAGAAAGTTATAATAACTTTATAGGAGACAACAGATGCCTATAAGCCACTGCTTTTCCTTCAAAAAGGTGTTTTAAGAAGGTGTAAGTGGAAATGGGTCAAGATAGCACACACTTTTAATCCCAGCACTGGGTAGCCAGGCACAGGCAGAGTTCAGGTGAGTTTACCTTGCTGCTTACCCAGGCTTGTCTACTTATCAAGTTCCAGGACAGCCATGGCTATAAAGAGACCCTGTCACAATAAAGAAACAAAGGAATGGCAAAGAAAAGAATGAAATAAAAAGAAAATTAAGCAGAGTTGGAGAGATGGCTCTGTGGTCTTGTAGAGGACCCAAGTTCATTTCCTAGTACCTGCAGTGGTTGGCTCACAATTACTGGTACCTCCAGCTCCAGGGAATCGGATGCCCTCTTCTTGACTCACTGGGCACCTTCACACATGTGCACATTCCCTCACATGAACAATACACATAATTAAAAATTAAATTAAAAGGAGAAAATATACTTGATGCTTTGTCTGGTTTTTAGTGACTACTGAGTATCTTAAGTTAATTTCAAGATGATTTTAAATATGAAAACATGTAAGCTATAGTAAGCACATTTAAAATTTTATTCACTTACACATACATACAGAGGCAGATAGACAGACAGACAGAGATAAAAATAGATGCCCCTGCTAAACCCATACAAATTTGTTTAGATTGGGTTACATGTAGCACAATTTCCCCCTGGATTCTGAGCCTTTGGTGACTATTTCTAAATTGAGATTACAGGCCTGCTCTCTGATACCTGACTCAAATCTGTTGTTGTTGTTATTGTTGTTGTTGTGTGTTACTGTTGGGGTGAAAGTCAGGCATTACACTTTTTTAGACAAGTGCTTGGCCACAGAGCTATACTCTAGCTCCCTTCAGTCAGTTTTAAACAGCTCATAAATATGAATAACAGAATCTGCTGTGCTGGCTAGACTTATGGCAAGCTAGAGAGTTACCTGAAAGGAGGGAACCTCAGTTGAGAAAATACTGTCATCAGATATAGTGCATTTTCTTAATTAGTATTTGATGAGGGAAGACCAAGCCCATTGTTGGTAGTACCATCCCTGAGCTGCTGGCCTTTGGTTCCATAAAACATCAGGCTGAGGAAGCCATGGGAGAAAGCCAGTAAGCAACACCCCTCTGTGGCTTCTGTATCATGTCCTGCCTTTAGGATTCTGCTATGTTTGAGTTCCTGTCCTGACTTTGAAGAAGAACAGCAATATAGAAGTGTAAGCTTAATAAGCCTTTTCCTCCCCAAGTTGCATTTTGGTCATGTTGTTTCAATACAGCAATAGAATTCCTAACTAGAATATCTTCTAGGATGGATAGTTCTTTGATTTTTAAAAGTTTATTTTGAATGAATTATAGAAATACAGTCATCTTAATAGCTGATAATTACTCAATAATTCACTAGGCAGGCTCCTTAAGATGGCATCATGTCACTGAGCCTTGTTTAATGATGATGCATCTTTTAAACTATTAACTTTTAATCTGTACAGTGTAGTGCTTGACATCTTTAAGAAATGTTTTATGAAAATAAAATAGTAATAATAATAAAAAGAAATGTTTTACTGAGAAGCCGGGATGATGTGGTTCTAGTACAGTAGAATCCAAAAGTGTTGGATGCTCTGTTTTAGTTTCAGAGAAAAATAATTAAAACAGCAAACAAATTTTGGTATCCTAAATGGATATTCTTGACTTACAAAATTATATGATAAGACCCTATTATTCATTGAGTACATATTGACCACTAAGCATTATTTTTGGTGTTTATAGCCTTTTGGTTTAGATTATTTAGAATCTGAAAATGTTAAGATAAATTTGAGTGGCAGTTTCACTTGAGCTTAAGAAGACTTGAAAGAGCATAATAACAAGTTTTCAAGCCAAGAGATACCATATTTGGAGCAACAAAAAGGCCCCAATGAAGAAAGGAAAAAAAGAATTGTACCATGGAGAGCAGCAACTGTTAACAACTGAAGGTTTCCTGAGGAGTGTGGTAGTACATGCCTAAGTTCCAATGTTTGGGAGCCAGAGGTAGGGAGACTGATGATAGACACTAACCAGGGTGAGACTCTGTCCCAAAACAAACAAAACGAAACAAAACAAAACAAAACAAAACCCAAACAAGAGCAAATGAGCAAAACAACTCTCCTTCTAAAAGAACTAAATCAGGACTTTCTTATATACTACACCTACCTGGGAGCCAGCTGTTGAAGTGGACAGCACACAGCACTGGAATAGGATGACAGCTAAGAGCTCTGAGGGACTCAGAGTTGCAACTGGATTTTAGCTGTTGGCTATTATTGTCCCTATAATTCATAAAGCCAATTTTTATGTGCCCCAATGTGGTGATATGTTACATATTTAATAAAACTGGAAATATCAAGAGATTAACACATAGTCAAAAACTAGGCAGACATAGCTCAGGAATGGCTTGATCTTTGAGTACAAGGCCAAACAGCTGGGCTTCAGTGGCATACACCTTTAATCCCAGCACAGGGAAAGTGGGAATGGTGACCTATGCCCTTAATCCCATAACTCAAGAGACAGAGAACTTTCTGTGTTTCTGTGAGTTCAAGGCTGACTAGAAATAGAGTAGTTCCCACCATTAATCATATCCTGGATGGGATACAACTGATGAGAAGGATATTTAAGGCTGTGTAGAAAACAGCAGAGAGAGAAGCAACCAAGAGTGAGGCTGAGGAAGCTGGAAGATAGTTGGGTGAGATTTAACTGTGGTGTTTCCTCTCTCTGATATTTTTGCCTCCCCCCTGCCCCCCCTATATCTGGCTCTGAGTACAATCCAAATTTGAACTACTCCCCAAACTCCCAACACAGCCAGCTTTTCTTGAGCTTTAAGTGGCCTGATGGTTACATAGAGTTTAATGAAAATAAAGTACCCATGCTTTCAGTGGATAAAAGTCTTGTATTAGGCAGCAAAGCTGTCATTTTTGACAGTATCTATTTTAGATTTGTGGACTTTTTGATTATGTCACTAGCTACTACATTGTTTTCCTGGCAGGGTAGTAGGTTTATGGTTTTTATTGACTTGGGTTTGCCTTAGAGACATTTATAAAGGAGTTTACATTATTTAAGGTCATTTATAATTCTATTGTCAAGGCAATATGTGATGACAACAGTAGGCACAGGGAATGTCTCCAAGTCTACAGTAATTTATTTAGAATTTACTTTGTCTGTCTCAATTGGGCCATTTCTTCAGGGATTTATCTTTAGTGGAATTGTGAATTCAACCCTAGACAGATAGAGCCCTAGTAATGCTCATGATGTATTCGTAAGTAATTTCTGTTGACAGAGTCTGTCCTCTAAATCTCTCTAATGGGCCAACATATTTATATATTCTTATTTTCTCTTTAATTTAATTTGACTTTTTACCAGTGTTAGGTATAGAAGTCAGGACCTCACACTTTTGAGGCAAGCACTCTGTACTTGAGTTATATCCCTACATATAGTTCACTGCCCAAAGCAACCTCCCACAGGGGTGGGACACAAAAATGAAATCATTGGCTACTTTGTATCATCTGTGAGTGTATCTAAGGTTGACTTGAAGGAATACACCAGAGGATGAGCAGTTAAGATGTCCTAGATGTTGACTTTTTTTCCATAACAAGTACTATATACTCTACTCCTCTCATATCCCAAAGAAATAAGCTAAATTCCTCTTTACTCTCCCATCAATTTCCCTTCAATAACACTTAGTTTAGGTATTTCTATCTTTAACTACTATGTGAAAGAAGACAAGGGGTTTTTCCTTTTCTGGAAGATGAATCTTAACACTGTTACAATGAGGGTAGGCGAGGGGTTGGTAGCTTCTCTCTCGTGCTAGTTGGAGTAATATCAAACAAAACAATACCTTCCTACACTTTGTAATCTCATCTGTATTTTCCTCATTAGTAAGCAATGATGTATAGAGGACCATTTATGGCCTCAGTGAGAAGCAGAAAGTATTAAAAATTGTAGATTTTTGTCAGCATAAAAAATTGTAATGAGCTGTAAGATATGCAAAACATTGCTCAAGTAAAATGCCAAGCATGTTTAATGATTATACCAGCTACATTCCAATGCAAATAGTTTGACTTAAAGGATATGATTAACGAGGGTGTGAGAGAACAAGCCTGTCATCCTAGCACTTGGGCAACAGAAGTAAAAGAACCAGAATTGAAGATCAATCTCAGCTACATAGATGATCTTAAAGCTGACCTGGACTACATGAGACCTTACCTCAAAACAACAATAAGATACTGAAATAAATAAGTAAATAAAAATAAATAAGAAGAAAGTGATTAAAATAAGCAAGGTTGTAAGCATAGCTCACATGTGTTGATTATGTGTAAGGTCCTGAATTCAGTCTCTAGGACTAATAGCAAAAAAGTTCTGAATGATATTCTGCTTATACTAGGATCACAAACTACAAAGTGTGTCTATCAGGTTGACTCAGTGAGGATAACTGTTGGTTTATATACATAATATTTGGTTCTTTTTAGTTGTTCCTCTTGCTGAATGTGTGTGCTAGAGCCATTTTTTTTTTTAAATCAGAGACCATAATCATCTTATTCCCCATTGTTTACTGGTTGACAGAAAGGAGATGGGATGATTGACAGAGAAGAACTCCATGAAGCTTGTGACCAGGCAAACCTGCATCTAGACAAGATACTTCTGGATCAACTATTTGACTACTGTGATGTGGATCAGAATGGCCTGATCAACTATCTGGAATTTGCCAATTTCTTTAACTGGAAAGACAAAGTACCTCTCACAGAGTATGAGAAGAGAGTTATTATTAGAGGTATTTCTTGGAAGCTTACTGAATCCTTCAGTAGATTTTTGTTTTCATAGATTTTAAGATCTCAACCAACTTTAATATTACATATACTAGTTAGCTTCAACAGTCAGTTTGACATAGCCCAGAGTCATCTGAGGGAGTCTTAACTGGGGGATTGCCCAGATCGGTTTCTGTGAGAGAGTGTCTTGATTGATGATTTGTGTAAGAGAGCCCCACTCACTGATGGAGGACTTTGTCCACTGTAGGCAGCATCATCCCTAGGTAGGTGGTTCTAAGCTATATAAAGCTATCTGAGGGCCTGGAGAGATAGCTCAGTGTTTAAGAATGTGTCCTGTTCTTTCAGAGGGGCCAGTTCCCAGCCAATTGAGGTTCAGTTCCCAGCATCCACATCAGGTAGCTCACAGCTGTGTGTAACTCTAGTTCCAGGCCTCTACAGGCACCTGCATGAATGTGGTACACCCAGATTCATTCAGCCTCATGCAGAATTACATGAATAAAAATAATAAGTAAATCTTTAAAAAAATTAGTTGAGCATGAGTAAGAGAAATCAGTAAACAATGCTTCTCCATAGTTTCTCGTTCTGTTCCTGCTTCAATTCATGCCCTGACTTCCCTCTGTGATAGACTAGACCTGGTATAAGGCAAATGAACCCTTTATTCCCCCAAGTAGTTTCTGGTCATGGTATTTATCACAGCAACATAAAGGGAACTAGAACAGGATGCAATTGTGTTTGTTCATGTTAAGAATGTATAAGGAAGAGAAGGAAAGAACGTGAGAGTACTCAAGAAGATAGGAATGTGTGGCTGAGGAGCAGGACAACAATGAAACTTGCCTTTTAAAAAATATGCATAAGATTTGTTAGTAAACATGATTGTTGGGATGTGACATTAAGCACAGTGGCAGCTCTCATGAGTGCAGAATAGCCACTTGTCCAGGATCAGCAATTCGGAATATATTCAGCTGACTCCTCAGCCTCGGGAGGTAACTTACTTCTCAGCTGCTAGTCTTCAGATTCAATTGTTTTGTACTTGGTGAAGTGTAGTAAGAAATTTCTGGCCCGGCCTAGCCCCCAGATCTGGACCAGAAGTCCCAAATAAACCACCCTCAGCTGCTTGGTCCTGAATAATCACACAAAATCTTATATTAATTATAATTACATTAATTACATGCATTTTGGCCTATGGCTCAGGCATATTGCTAGCTAGCTCTTGAATCTTAACTCATTTCTATTCATCTATGTCTTGCCATGTATCTCGTAGCTTAGCTTTACAGCTTCCTCTCTCAGTGGTAGCTCACGGGATTTCTTTCTGACTTTATTCTCCTTCCCCTTTATCTATGCTCAAATTTTCCACGTACTTCTAAGATGCCTTGTCATAGGCCAAAACAGACCCTTTACTATCCAATGACTATCCACAGTGTACAGAAAGACCTCCCACATCACTGAAGCCCTACTTTTTTGAGCTGTGCTTCTACCAGTGGCCAGGGAATGCAAATTTGGCTCTGCACATGGTTGTTATTCTATACATTAAAACCATGAGCAGAGGAATCTGGCTTAGTTATGACTGCAATGGGGACTTACATTTTAAAAACTTTTAAAATTAGCATATGTTAGTTATAAACACTAATGGGTTTTATTATTATATTCCATACATGAATATAATGATCTTTCTCTGTTAGCCTTTCTTGTCCCCTCTTGCTCCCACTACCCTCTCTTTTCGCCAGACATACTTTTCTTACTTTCTTTCTTTCTCTCTCTTTTTCTTTCTTCTTTCCTTCCTTTCTTTCTTTTTTAGGGATTAAACACAAATGACAAATTCTTAAACAGTTAAACAAAAAAGGGAAGACCTACTTCAGTAAAACTAGAAATTGGAACACGAACATTATAGCAGATATGAATGAAATTCCTGAAATCATAAGGACATACATTATAAAATTGTTTTGATAAATTGAAGATTCTGAAAAAGACTGCTGAGTTTTTAGATAGCAAAATTAAAACTAAATTCAATGAATAATTTTAACAAATGCATACATTGTAACCTGCTTGAAATACTAATAAGATACTCCATACTAAAAATAAAAAACAGCAATAACAGAAACAAACACATGAAAATATGGAATTACCACAGAATTCTACTATAACTTAAAATACTAAGACAAATACATATCATATAATTCCATAAAAGTTAAAAAATAAACAAAGCCTTTAAAAGTTACAAAGCCAGTGAAACCCTGATATTAATCATAGTATTTCTTTATATATATATATACATTTAATATTTGGTGTTTTTACATCATCCACCCCATAAAACTCAGATATCAGACCTCTCAGAATCATGCCCACTCTTTTGATCTCCCAGTTTACAAAACCACCCATTCATGCTGCTCATTTGCTTACTGCAGCATAATCAAACTCCCTGTGGCCAGACCCTTAAAGAAAACAAGTCTTTCCTCACTTACACCCCTGTCAGAGGCCATCAATGCAGCAGTTAGGCATTATGTCATTTAGCTATGTTCTGGTCTTGAGTTCTTGGTGTGCATTGACATCTCTCTCTTCTTATATACATACATGCATACATACATACATATATACATATATATATATATATATATATATATATATATATTAAAGTCCACTAATGAGTGAGTACATCCCCTGCATCTCTTTCTGGGACTGTGATACCTCGCTCAGGAGGATATTCTCCATATCCATCCATTTGTCTACAAATTTTAGAATATCATTTTTTTCTTACTGCTGAGTAGTACTCTATTGTGTAGATGTACCATAGCTTGTAAATCCATTCTTCAATTGAGGGGCATCTAGGTTGTTTCCAGGTTCTTGCTATTATGAATAATGCTGCTATGAGTATAGTTGAACTAATGCTTTTGGGGTGTGAATGTGAGTCTTTAGGGTATATGCCTAAGAGTGGTATTGCTGGGTCCTTGGGCAGACTGATTCTCATTTTTCTGAGAAACTGCTATACTGCATTCCAAAGTAATTGAACAAGTTTACCCTTCCACCAACAGTGGAGGAATGTTCCCCTTCTTCCCATCCTCTCCAGCAAAAGCTGTCATCTGTGTTTTTAATCTTGACCATTCTGACTCAATGTAAGGTGGTATCTCAAAGTTGTTTTGATTTGCATTTCTCTGATGGCTAAAGAAGTTCAGCACTTTTTCAAGTGCCTTTCAGCCATTCATAATTCTTCTGCAGAGAAGTCTCTTTTTAGTTCTGAATCCCATTTTTTAATTGTGTTATTAAGGGTTTTGGGCTCTAGTTTTTTGAGTTCCCTATATATTTTAGAGATCAATCCTCTGTCACTTGTAGGGTTGGTAAAAAACTTTTCCCATTCTGTAGGCTGTCATTTTGTCTTATGAACTGTGTCCTTGGCCTTACAGAAGCTTCTCAGTTTCAGGAGGTCCCATTTATTGATTGTTATTCTTAGTATCTGTGCTACTGGTGTTATATTTAGGAAGTGGTCACCTATGCCAATGAATTGGAGGTTATTTCCCACTCTCTTTTCTATCATGTCCAGTGTGGCTTGGTTTATGTTGAAGTCTTTGATCCATTTGGATTTAAGTTTTGTGCAAGGTAGTAGGTTTGGATCTATTTGCATTTTTCTACTCACTACCATCCAGTTGTGCCAACATCATTTGTTGAATATACTATCTTTCTTTTATTGAATATATTTGGCATCTTTGTCAAAAATCAAGTGTTCATAGGTGTGTGGTTAAAGTCTGAGTCTTCAATTTGATTCTATTGATCCACAAGTCTTTTTTTATGCCAGTACCAAGCTTTTTTTTTTTTTTATTACTGTGGCTGTATAATATAATTTGAAGTCAGTGATGGCAATGCCTCCTGAGGTTTTTTTGTTGAGCAAAATTGTTTTGGCAATCTTGGCTTTCCTGTTATTCCAAATAAAACTGAATATAGTTCTTTCAAGGTTTGTAAAAATTGTGTTGGTATTTTGATGGGAAGTCCATTGTTTTTGTAGATTGCTTTTGGTAAGATTGCCATTTTCACTGTGTTGATCCTACCTATCCAGAAACATGGGAGATCTTTGCATTTTCTTATATCCTCTTCACTTTTTTTCTACAGAGATTTAAATTTTTGTCAAACAGATCTGATACTTCTTTGGTTATATTTACACCAAAGTGTTTAATGCTATTTGCAGTTATTATAAAAGGTGAAGTTTCCCTTTTTTTCAGCCCTCTTATCTTTAGTGTATAGGAGGGTTACTGATTTCTTTGAGTTAATCTTGTATCCTGCTACATTGCTGAAGGTGTTTATCATCTGTAGAAGTTCCCTAGTAGAAATTTGTGGGTCACTTATGTATAGAATCATGTCATCTACAAATATAGTTTGACCTTTTCTTTTCCAGTTTGTATCCCTTTAATCTCCTTTCATTCTCTTAGCTAAAACTTAGACACCTATCTTGAATAGATGAGGGGAGAGAGGACAGCCTTGTCTAGCTCCTGATTTTTGTAGGATTGCTTTGAGTATTTCTCCTTTTAGTTTGATGTTGGCTGTTGGCTTCTTGTAAATAGCCTTTATATTTAGATATTTTCCCTGTATTCCTGATCTCTCCAGGACTTTTATCATCAAGGAGTGTTGGATTTTGTCGAAGGTTTTTCAGTATCTAATGATATAATTATGTGGACTTTTTTTTCCTTCAATTTGTTTATAAGAAGGGAGACATTTACAGTTTTTCACATATTGAACCATCCCTGAATATCTGGGATGAAGCCTACTTGATCTTGTTGGATGGTATTTTTTATATGTTGTTATATATGATTTGCCAGAATTTTGTTGAGAATTTTTCCATCAATATTCATGATGGAAATTGGTCTTTAATTCTCTTTCTTTGTTGCATCATTGAGTGGCTTGGGTATCAGGGTAATTGTAGCCTCATAAAAAGAGTATGGCTATATTCCTTCAGTTTCTACTGTGTGAAATAGTTTGAGGAATAATTCTTCTTTGAATGTCTGGTAGAATTCGCCACTGAAACCATCTAGACCTGGGCTTGTTTTACTTGGGAGGCTTTTAATGACAGTTTGAATTTCCTTTAGGGTTATAAGTCTGTTTAGGTATTTAATCTGTTCTTGATTTAATTTTGGCAAATGATACCTGTCCAAAAAGCTGTCCATTTCTTCTAGGTTTTCCATTTTTGTGGAATACAGATTTTCAAGGTATGATCTGATAACTCTTTATACTTCCTGGGAGTCTGTTGTTATGTCCCCCTTTTCATTTCTGATTTTCTTAATTGGGATACTGTCTCTCTGTTTTTTGGCTAGTTTGGATAAAGAGTTTTAGCTATCTTGTTGACTTTTTCAAAGAATCAACTCTTTGATTCATTGATTCTTTGTATTGTTCTTTTTGCTTCAATTGTATTGATTTCAGCTCTAAGTTTGATTATTTCCTGCCATTTTCTCCTTCTAGGTGAGTTTACTTCTGAGTGTTCTAAGTCTTTCAGCTAAGCTGTTAGTTCTGTACTGTGTGATTTCTCTAGGTTTTTCATATAGGCTCTAGTGCTATGAATTTTTCTCTTAAGACTACTTTCATAGTGTCCCACAAGTTTAGGTATATTGTGGATTCATTTTTAGTAAATTCTATTAAGACTTTTATTTCTTTCTTAGTTTTTTCCTTTACCCAGAGGTGGTTCAGTTGAGTGATGTTTAGTTTCCATGAGTTGGTAGGCTTTCTGTGATTTTTGATGTTGTTGAACTCCAACTTTAGGCCCTGGTTGTCTGATATGATACAAGGGATTATTTCCTTTTTAAAAATCTAGTGATGTTTGCTTTATGACCAATTATGTGGTCAATTTTAGAGAAAGTTCAGTGTGGTGCTAAGAAGTATGTATATTCCTTTGCATTTGGGTGGAAGCTTCTGGAGATATTTATTAAATCCATTTGCATCATAACCGCTTTTAGACTCCTTATTTCTCTGTTGAGTCTCTGTCTGTTTGACCTATCTGGGGTGAAAGTGGGCTATTGAAGTCTTCCACTATTAGGGTGTAAGAACTGACGGGGGATTTGAACTTCAGTAGTATTTCTTGTACATAGGTAGGTGCCCTTATATTTGGGACATAAATATTCAGGATTGAAATCTCCTCTTGACCAATTTTTCCTGAGATGAATAAGTAATGTCCATCTTGGTCCCTGTTAATCGCTTTTTGCTTGAAGTCTACTTTGTTACATATTAGAATGGCAACCTCAGGTTGTTTCTTAGGGCCATTTGATTGGAAAATCTTTTCCCAATCCTTTACTCTGAGTGTCTGTCTTTGTGGTTGAGGTGTGTTTCTTGTATGCAGCAGAAGGATGGCTTCTGTTTTTATATCTATCTTGTTAGTGTGTGTCTTTTTATAGGTGAGTTGAGTCCATTAATATTAAGAGATATTAGCGATCACTGATTGATGTTTCCTGCTATTTTTGGTGGTAGCTTTATGTATTTCCTTTCTCTATGATATTCTTCTGTGGGATTATTGAATGTTTGTGGTTTCATGGGTATGTCTGGGATCCTTAGGTTGGAGTTTTTCCTCTAATGCTTTCTGGAGGGCCAGATTGGTATATAGGTATTGTTTCAGTCTGACTTTGTCATGAAATATCTTGTTTACTCCATCTATGGTGACTGATAATTTTAATGGGTATAGTATTCTAGGTTGGCAGCCATGCTCTTTTAGTTTCTGTATAACTTCTGACCAAGCCCTTCTTTGTTTTATTGTTTCCATTGAATAGTTAGGTGTTATTCTGGTGGTTCTACTTTTATAGGTAAGTTGGCCTTTTTCTTTTGCAGCTCTTAGAATTTTTTTTTGTTCTGTATGGTTTGTGGCTTGATTATTATGTGGCGGGCAGACTTTTTTTGGGGCCATATCTATTAGTTGTTCTGTAAGCTTCTTGTATCTTCATAGGCATTTCCTTCTTTAAAAGTTAGGAAAGTTTTCTTCTGTGATTTTATTCAATACATTATTTGTGCCTGTGAGCTGGTATTCTTCTCCTTCTTCTATTTCTGTCACTCTCAGGTTAGGTCTTTTCATGGTGTCTCAGATTTCCTGAACATTTTGTGTTATGGCTTGTTTGGTTTTAGTATTTTTTTTTTTTTGGCCTGATGTATCTATTTCTGCTACTGAGTCTTTCTCTTCCGAGATTCTGTCTTCCATGTCTTGGATTCTGTTGGTTATGCTTGTATCTTAGTTCCAGCTTTTTTCTTCAGATTTTCTGTTTCTACCTTTGCCTCATTTTGTGCCTTTTTTATTGCTTCTATTTCAGTTTTTAGTTCCTGGAATGGTCCTTTCATATTTTGGTTTAACTTTTCTTGGTTTTCTTTCAAGGATTTGTTCATCTCTTCCAATTTTTTGTTTGTATTTTCTTGTATTTCTTTAAGGGAATTTTTATGTCTTCATAAATTTGATTTCTGTGTTGTTTCCTTCTGTTTCCTCTTCATTGCTCTGTTCAGGTCTTGTATTGTAGATCCACCATTTTCTTCTGGTGTTGCTTTGTTGTGCTTTATATTATTGTGTGTATTTTTCATTGGCGTCTGCTCATGGTTTCAGTGGTTCATAATTAGGCAGCTCCTAGTCAGTTGTGGCAAGAGGCCTTGTGTGTCTCCTGTCTGCTCTGAGCAGGGGGTCTGCTCAATCTCTGACTCTGCTCAGGACAGGGGTTGGGGCCCGGCCATTCAAGGTCCCCTCTTTTAGGTGTGGCTTGAAGAGCCCCTCTAAACCAATCCCTAGTCCTGTCTGCTAGGGACAGTCTGAGATTATACTCTAGGGATTGACCCTGGTGTTCCCAGTGTTGGAATCTGCTTACCTCTAATGTACCATCTTTATTTTTTAATTTAGCTTTCAGAACTGACATGGTGCTGTGTGCCTGTGACCTTTGCACTTGAGAGGCAGAGGCAAGAAGATGCCTGTAAATCTGATCTGATCTAATCTGATGGTTTGATCTGATGGTGAGTTCCTGGCTAGTCAGGATATACAGGAATCCTGTCACACAAACAAAGCAAGCAAGTGCTTGGCCTGGTACACACCTGTAATCCCAACATTTGGGAGGTAAGATGTAGGAGGATTAGAAGCTTGCCATTCTCTTATATACATACATATATATATATATATATATATATATATATATATATATATATATGGATTTGAAGCCAGTTGGGCTACATGAAACCCTTTCTCAAAATAATAAAACAAACAAAAATGTAGCCTTTGAATTTCTCTGGATGGAAGAGATTCTTTTGTGGTTTCCACAACTGTGTCTTATGGCCTATCAAACTTTCTTATGTATTTTGATTTTCTAAACCTTCTTTCACTGTGAAACTTAAGTTCTTTCCATATATTTTAGAAGTGATATGGACAGTTCTGTGATTATCATACCTCAGAAGCTTTCTGTTTCTCACGTTATCCATTTCTTATGAATGTTATTGTCTCAGAAACATCTCTGATTTCACTTTGATTCTCTAAACAATTGTAGTATTTTATGAATGTGCAGTTTTGTCAGCTAAGGCTAAGAGGCTATTGAGAGTTATTTGGGAGGTTATAATTTTTCTGGTACTCTGTTGGCTTCTATTTCCAAAAGGTTACTGATATTTTTTAAATTTTCCCTGTGGAATCTTTCCCCTCTCTAAAGCAATGAAACCATTTCCACTTTTATTCCTGATTTGGCATGTCATTCTCTAAGACTAAAATTAAAAAAAGAAAATTTTGTTCTTCCTTCTTGGTGATGTGTACCCTTCCTGTCTGGGACACTCTTCTCTTCCCGACTGAAAATACAGAGGGACTTTTTTCTCATTATTAATACATACACATCCCACCAATCTCAGATGTTTCTGTCTCCTCCTCAGAAATAAAGAGGGGCAATATTTTTTTTATCTTCTTTTTTTGATGTTGTCTAATATTTTTTTTTTTTTATTAAGCACATGTGTACTATAAATGGGTATGGAAGTCAGTGGTCAATCTGTGGGAGTTAACTCTTTTTCCCTCATGTGGATGTCTGGTGTGGAGCCATCTCTCTGGCCTTTTTTTGAGGGGGGGATGACAAATTCTCACTACAGAGCCCAGGATGGCCACATACATGTGGCAACTCTTTTGACTCTGATTCTCAAGAGTTAAGATTATAAATCTGAGCTACCACACATTCATTCTTTCCTTTCTTGGTACAACTCAGGATTTTTAAAAGAAGTAAATGATTGTTTTTCAAGTCAGATAGTTCTTTTTTCTTTCTTTCTTTTTACATTTCAATCCCTTATCTCATCTTCTGAGTTCTTGGGTTATAGACATGTTTTATCATATTTGGTGTCATTTCGTGTTTTGAGTCATGATTGCATTTGGTAGTCCAAGCTGCATCCTTCTGCTCAGCCTCCCCAGTGGTGGGATTACTATGCCCCAGATTATTCCTAGTTTTTGGTCAGTCTATCCTCCCTCGTTCCCTCTTTCTTTTCCTTCCTTTCTTTCCTCCTCCTCCTTCTCTTTTTTTCTGAGACAGTGTTTTTCTGTGTAGTCCTGGCTGTCCTGGAACTCATTCAATAAAGCAGGCTATCTTTAAATTCACATCTACTTGCCTCTGCTAAGATTTAAGGCATGTGCCACCCCTGCCTGACCCTTCTTTACACTTTTTCTTGTTTTTTTATTTTGTTTTGAGACAAGGTTTGATTCTATTTATTTTAGGCAGTCTTAGAATTTATCACCCCCATCTCAGCTGCCCTAGTGCTGGTATTACAGGTCTGTGTCACCATGTTCAGTTTTGGGATATATTTTCTACATCACATTCTGTCTCAGGACTGGCATTTTGGAGGACAGAAGAAAGCATTTACAATGGCTGTCTTTCAGTTTTATGGCTAAAGACTCAAACCATGCAGTTTTTCTGCTTTTAGGTGTGTGTGTGTTGATGGTGGCGAGGGTGAGGGTGTAGAACCTCTGGAGCTTTCAATGCACACCTGCTCACCAACACTGCTTGAACAGTCCCTTGGAGCTCTTGTTTGCAGTTCTTGCATGGATTTCCCAGGGGGTTTTTCAGTGGCAGTGGTATCTGTGGAATAGCTAGTTCTCTGAAGAGAAGTCTCGGCTTTCTGATGTGACTGATGGAAATTTTTCACATTTGGTGGTTGGATTGGTCCCATGCCTGTTGCATGCTTGCTGTATAGGCTCCCTCAGTGTCACTCATAGTGCAGGGGTTTTCTTTGTACACTAAATTGTAAAAAGTTACTTAAAGATGCAGGCCACCAGCTCACACTATGTTTTTGTCATTTTCTGGATCGGGCGCACAGTGCTTTCCCAATCCAAGTATATGTGGAATTAGCTTTTTTTTTTCTTTATTTATTTTGTATTTATCAAGAAAAACAGTAAATTGAATTTAAAATGCTGATAAGTTAACAATAACTATAAAGAAAATAAAAATCATAAGAATGACTTATCAAGGGTGATAATGCAAATAATTTGCTACACAAAATTACTTTGTGTTCAGCTTTCCCTCTGAATTTTTTTTTCTATCCCTGTATATCCTTATTCAAGGTCCCTTCCCCCTCCCGCCACATCAGGTCATTTTTTCTTCTCCACAACTCCCCATCCCCTCCCTGGGCAGGGAGCAGACAGTCCCTATGGTCCCACTGATCCAAAAATGCTTAGTTCAGTCTCCACTCCTGGCAAATCCAGTTTTGTCCCTCCTCCCTCAAGAGTGAGTCAGGTGTTCCTCTAGGTTGACGGAGATCCGAAGGGTCAGTCCCGGGTGTTTCTGATCCTAAGCTGTTCAGTGGTTGTGGTTTGCAGCTTGGTCATGCTTTGCTTTTTTCTTGTTTGTTTGTTTAAAGAACACTAATGAGTGAGTACATCCTGCTTATCTTTCTGAGGTTGTGATACCTCGCTCAGGAGAATATTCTCCAACTCCATCCATTTGCCTGCAAATTTTAAGATATCATTTTTTCTTACTGCTGAGTAGTATTCCATTGTGTAGATGTACCACAGTTTGTTAATCCATTCTTCAGTTGAGGGACATCTAGGTTGTTTCCAGGTTCTTGCTATTACAAATAATGCTGCTATGAACATAGTTGAGCTAATACCTTTGGAGTGTGAATTTGCATCTTTAGGGAATGCACCCAGAAGTGGTATTGTGGGATCCTTGGGGAGACTGATTCTCAATTTTCTGAGAAACCTCCATATTGCATTCCAGAGTGGCTGAACAAGCTTATACTCCCACCAACAATGGAGGAGTGTTCCCCTTGCTCCGCATCCTCTCCAACATAGGCTGTCATCTGTGCCTTTTATCTTAGCCAGTCTAACAGGTGTTAGGTGGTATCTCAAAGTTGTTTTGATTTGCATTTCTCTGATGGCTAAAGATGATGAGCACTTTTTCAGGTGCCTTTCAACCATTGTAATTCTTCTGCTGAGAATTCCCTTTTTAGATCTGAACCCCATTTTTTGATTGGGTTATTCAAGAGTTTGGGCTCTAGATTCTTCAGTTCTTTACATATCTTAGAGATCAGTCCTCTATCACTTGTAGGGTTGGTGAAAATCTTTTCCCATTCTGTAGGCTGTCGTTTTGTCCTATTGACAGTGTCTTTGGCTTTACAGAAGCTTCCTAGCTTCAGGAGATCCCACTTATTGATTGTTGGTCTTAGTGTCTGTGCCACTGGTGTTATATTTAGGAAGTGGTCGCCTGTGCCAATTCGTAGGAGTATATTTCCCACTTTCTTTTCTATCAAGTTCGGAGTGGCTGGGTTTATGTTGAGGTCTTTGATCCACTTGGATTTGAGTTTTGTGCAGGGTGACAAGCTCGGATGTATTTGCATTTTTCTACACACTTCCATCCAGCTATGCCAACACCATTTGTTAAATATACTATCTTTTTTCCATTGAATGTTTTGGGCCTCTCTGTCGAAGATCAGGTGTTCATAGGTTTTTGGGTTAATGTCTCGATCCTCAATTCTATTCCATTGATCCACAAGTCTGTTTTTATGCCAGTACCATGCTGTTTTTATTACTGTAGCTGTAT
The DNA here is from genome assembly GCA_004025045.1 of Sigmodon hispidus. Classification (NCBI taxonomy): domain Eukaryota; kingdom Metazoa; phylum Chordata; class Mammalia; order Rodentia; family Cricetidae; genus Sigmodon; species Sigmodon hispidus. The sequence goes on along the minus strand of PVIH01001083.1, from coordinate 40,935 downwards.
AGTATAACTTGAGGTCAGGGATGGTGATACCTCCTGAGGTTCTTTTGTTGAGTAAAATTGTTTTGGCAATCCTGGCTTTCCTGTTATCCCAAATGAAATTGAGTATTGTTCTTTCAAGATCCAAAAAATATTATGTTGGGATTTTGATGGGCAGTGCATTAAATCTGTAGATTGTCTTTGGTAGAATTGCCATTTTTACTATGTTGATCCTACCAATCCAGGAACATGGGAGAGCTTTCCATTTTCTGATATCCTCTTCAATTTCTTTCTTCAGTGATTTAAAATTTTTGTCAAATAGGTCTGTTACTTCTTTGGTTATAGTTACTCCAAGGTCTTTAATACTATTTGCAGCTATTATGAAGGGTAATGTTTCCCTTATTTCTTTTTCAGCTCTTCTATCTTTAGTGTATAGAAGGGCTACTGATTTCTTTGAGTTAATCTTGTATCCTGCTACATTGCTGAAGGTGTTTATCAGCCAGAGCAGTTCCTTGGAAGAATTATGTGGGTCACTTATGTATACAATCATATCATCTGCAAATAGAGATAGCTTCACTTCTTCTTTCCCAATTTATATCCCCTTAATCTCTTTTTCTTCCCTTATTGCTTTAGCTAAAATTTTGAGAACTATATTGAATAGATAAGGGGAGAGAGGACATCCTTGTCTAGTTCCTGATTTTAGTGGGATTGCTTTGAGTTTTTTTCCATTAAGTTTGATAGTGGCTGTCTGCTTCTTGTAATTCGCCTTTATTATGTTTAGGTATTCTCCCTGTATTCCTGATCTCTCCAGGGCTTTAATCATAAAGGAGTGTTGGATTTTGTCAAAAGCTTTTTCAGCATCTAAGGATATGATCATGTGGTTTTGTCCTTTAGTTTATTTATATGATGGATAACATTTACAGTTTTTTGTATGTTGAACCAGCCCTGCATTTCTGGGATGAAGCCTACTTGGTCATGGTAGATGATATCTTTTATACATTGTTGTATACGGTTTGCCAAAATTTTGTTGAGAATTTTTGTGTCAATATTCATGAGGGAAATTGATCTGTAATTCTCCTTCTTTGTTGTGTCTTTGAGTGACTTGAGTATTAGGATAATTGTGGCCTCATAAAAGGAATTTGGCAATTTTCCTTCAGTTTTTACTGTGTGAAATAGTTTGAGGAGTAATAGCAGTAATTCTTCTTTGAATGTCTGGCAGAATTCGGCACTGAAACCATCTGGACCAGGGCTTTTATTTTTGGGGAGGTTTTTTAATGACAGCTTCAATTTCCTTAAGGGTTATAGGCCTGTTTAGGTAAGTAATCTGATCTTCATTTAATTTTGGTAGATGGTACCTGTCCAGGAAGCTGTCCATTTCTTCTATGTTTTCCATTTTTGTGGAATACGGATTTTCAAAATATGACCTGATAATTCTCTGTATTTCCTGGGGGTCTGTTGTTATGTCCCCTTTTCGTTTCTGATTTTGTTGATTTGAACACTCTCTCTCTGTTTTTTGATTAGTTTGGCTAATAGCTTATCTATCTTGTTAACTTTCTCAAAGAACCAACTCTTAGGTTCATTGATTCTTTGTATTGTTCTTTTTGTTTCAATTGTAATTATTTCAGCTCTAAGTTTGATTATTTCCTGCCATCTACCCCTTCTAGGTGAGTTTGCTTCTAATTGTTCTAAGGCTTTCAGTTGAGCTGTTAGGTCTCTAGTGTGGGATTTCTCAAGGTTTTTCATATAGGCATCTAGCGCTATGAATTTTCCTCTTAAGACTGCTTTCATTGTGTCCTACAAGTTTGGATACATTGCGGATTCCTTTTCATTAAATTCTAGGAAGACTTTGATTTCTTTCTTAATTTCTTTCTTGACCCAGAGATGGTTCAGCTAGTGATGTTTAGTTTCCATGAGTTGGTATGCTTTCTTTGGGTTTTGATGTTGTTGAACTCTAACTTTAAGCCCTGGTGGTCCGATATGTTACAAGGAATTATTTCCATTTTTTTGTATCTGTTGATATTTGCTTTGTGACCAATTATGTGGTCAATTTTGGAGAAAGTTCCAAGAGGAGCTGAGAAATATGTATATTCCTTTGCGTTTGGGTGGAAGGTTCTGTAGATATCTATTAAATCCATTTGCTTCATAATCTCCTTTAGACTCCTTATTTCTCTGTTGAGTCTCTGTCTGGTTGATCTATCCAGGGTTGAAAGTGGGGTATTGAAGTCACCCACTCTTAGGGTGTAAGAATTGATGTGGGATTCGAGCTTTAGCAGTGTTTTTTTTTGTTTTTTTTTTTTTTTTTTTACATAAGTAGGTGCCCTTATATTAGGGGCATAAATATTGAAGATTGAAATCTCCTCTTGACCAATTTTTCCTGTGATGAATTAGTTGTGACCATCTTGGTCCCTTTCAGTTGCTTTTAGCTTTAAGTCTACTTTGTTAGATATTAGGATGGCAACCCCGCTTGTTTCTTAGGACCATTTGACTGGAAATTCTTTTCCCAACCCTTTATTCTAAATCTGTGTCTGTCCTTGCGGTTGAGGTGTGTTCCTTGTAGGCAACAGAAGGATGGCTTCTCTTGTTGTATCCATCTTGTTAGTATGTGACGTTTTGTAGGAGAGTTGAGTCCATTGGTATTAAGGGAAATTAGTGACCATTGATTGATATTTCCTGCCATTTTTGGTGGTAACTTGTTTGTATTTCCTTTCTCTGGAGTATTCTTCTGTGGAATTATTGATTGTTTGAGATTTTGTGGGTGTATCTGGGGTCCTTAGGTTGGAGTTTTCCCTCTAATACTCTCTGTAGTGCTGGATTGGTAGATATTCTTTCAGTCTTACATTGTCATGAAATATCTTGTTTACTCCATCTATGATGATTGATGATTTTGCAGGGTATAGTATTCTAGTTTGGCAGCCATGCTCTTTTAGCGTCTGTGTAACTTCTGACTAAGCCCTTCTAGCTTTCATCGTTTCCATTGAATAGTCAGGTGTTATTCTGATGGGTCTGCCTTTATATGTGAGTTGGCCCGTTTCTTTTGCAGCTCTTAAAATTTTTTCTTTGTTCTGTATGTTTTGTGGCTTGATTATAATGTGGCGCGCTGACTTTTTTTGGGGGTCATATCTATTTGGTGTTCTGTAAGCTTCTTGTATCTTTATAGGCATTTCCTTCTTCAGGTTAGGGAAGTTTTCTTCTGTGATTTTATTGAAAACATTATCTGTGCCTTTGAGTTGGTATTCTTCTCCTTCTTCTATTCCTGTTATTCTCCAATTAGGTCTTTTCATGGTGTCCCAGATTTCTTGAACATTTTGAGTTATGACTTTTTTAGTTTTACTATTTTCTTTGATTGATATATCTATTTGAGCTACTGAGTCTTCCACTTCAGAGATTCTATCTTTCATCTCTTGAACTCTGTTTGTTATGCTTGTATCTGTGGTTCCAGCTTTTTTCTTCAGATTTTCTATTTCCATCTTTGCCTCATTTTGTGCCTTTTTTATTGCTTCTATTTCAGCTTTTAGTTCCTGGCATGTTTCTTTCATAGATTTG
>PVIH01001083.1:0-32166 GCA_004025045.1 Sigmodon hispidus | reverse complement strand
GAGAACATTGCTGTCCAGTGACAGACACAGGATAGCCTTCTGGAGGTTACCAGCAGCTGACTGTGCTGATTCACTCCTTCACTCACACCCTAGTTCTCTGACACACCTTCCATGTGCAGGCCAGGATGGATCAGGGATGGTGTGACAGTTGGTCTTTTTTGTCTATCTGGTTAGATTTAGAACTACATGGACACATTTCTGGATATGTCTTGCAGGCTGTTTCCAGAATGTTTAACCAAAGAGGGAAGAACCAAGTAGACTGTAAGCAGCATTTTCTCACCTCTCTATCTCCTGACTGTGGATGCAGTCTAGAAGACTGCTGCTGTTCAAGAACACCCTGGGCTACACAATGACTTCCTGGCCAAACTAGGCTACCCAGTGAGATCCTGTTTCAAAAACAAAATCAAAATATATTGGAGTAATTTAAGAACTACAAGAAACTCACAAGCCAGTATTACCTAGTACACAGGGATGTGCTGGAATTTGCCCTCTCCCCCTCACCCCCCAAATAAATTAGCCTGCAAAAGTCAAAATTGAGTCTCTTTCCAGTACTGAATTCATTGATAGCTTGATACCAGATGTAGTAAAATTATTCTATTAAATAAAACATCAAATACTATTGCTTTCATACATCCAACTACCGATGTGTCTGTTGCTAATCTGTCCACCCACCTGTCCATACTATGTCAAAGCAAGTTGCATCTATTATGCTTCACTTTTCTATACCAAGAAAAAGAACAATGGTGCCCTATATCTCTACTTCCATCTTTTCCTTCTTCCCTCCTTCTCAAAGTGGATCTAACCTAGGACTTTTTGTACACTAGATGGCTAATGACCACAGGACCATGCTCTCAGTCATCAATGTGGACGTTCCAAAATCAGAAAAACTGGTATATTAGTCAGGGTTCTCAGAATAACAAAATTTATAAAATGAATCTCTCTATGTAGGAAGGAGATTTATTAGAATGACTTGCAAGCTGTAGTCTCACTAATCCAACAATGGCTGGCTGTGAATAGAGTCTAAGAATTCAGTAGTTGCTCAGTCCACAAGGCTAGATGTCTTTACTAGTCTTCAGTATATGCTTAAAATCCTGAATAATTAGGCTTTAATGCCAGGGAAGAAATGAATTTGCTAACAAGGTGAGAGCAAGCAGGCAAAGAGCAAAAGCTTCTTTCTTTCATATCCTAAAGGTGTGGCTTAGATTAAAAGTGTGTCTTCCTGCTCAGGATCTGGGTTAAGGTCAAGTGTCTTCTTACCTCAATGATACAGATTAGGAGTGTATCTATGTACTTCAAATTAAGCAAAACAAACAAACAAAAAACTAAGAACAACAAACAACCACAACAAAATCCTTCACTGGTATGCCATCCACTTTGCATTTTAGTTAATTTCCCACGTAACCAAATTGACAACCAAGGACATTCATCAAATCTGGCATTGTTATCTAATCTACAGAGTTCATTTAAATTCCTCTAATGTTATAGCAACATTTTTTCTCTAGATTTGGGACAGATTCAATTTACAACTATAAGCTGTATTTAGTGGTTTACCTCTTTGGTCTTCATTAATCTGAAATAACTTTTTATCTATCTATAAATTTTATAATTTTTTAGCTTTTTAACTCTTTTTTTTTTTTTTGAAACAAGGTCTCACCATGTAGTTCTGGCTGTTTTGGAAATGACTAAGTAGACAAGTCTGGCCTGAAATTTATAGAGATCTCCTTGCCTCTGCCTCCTAAATGCTAGGATTATAGGCATATACCACTAAGCTTTGTAATTCTTGATGCTATTTATGAATTAAGTCAGTTATTTTGTAGACTGTGTCTTAATGTAGTGGTGCTTAATGGCACAGGCCCATGATTCCAGCTACTCTGGAGGTTAAAACAAGAAGATCAAGGGTTTGCCTTAGCTACAACATGAATTCAAGTCCAACCTAGGAGACTTATTTAGCAGGCCCTGTCTCAGAATCCAAAATAAAAAGTAGGGATTGGGATGTAGTTCATACAGTGGCTTTGCCACTGTTAGTAACATCCTATCAATTTAGCTTTCATTTCCTGGCTGTCTCTTTCCATATGATGGGAAGATCTTTCCCAGCATACTCAAAGCTGATCTTGAGTACTGATCCTACCCACATACCCAAATCATACCCCTTCTAAAATGGTTACAATTTATTACTTTATAGAGGTGGAATCACACAGGACACTTAGGGTATTGCTTACTGAAAACCCTTTTTAAAACATCTACTCTAATCCAAATATTATGAGCAGACAATGTAAAGAATCCTCATTTGAAGTGGGCATTTAAATACACTTGTACATCCTCCTCCTATTGAGCAACCCTCTTTGTTTTGTTTGTACGTGGTCTGCTAAGGCCAATCTTTTCTACTCCAGATCTGTGCATGTGGTATCACCGAGGCTTGGGTATCATGAGCTTCTTTAGATGACCCCAAAGCAAGGCCATCTGGGCATAAACTATTTTTTCTTTTATCTTTTTATATTTTAATATGATTACATTATTTTTTCCCATCTCTTGAAACCCTCCCATATACTCCTCCTTGCTCTCTTTCAAATTTATGGCCTTTTTTCATTAGTTGTTGTTACGTGTTGTTCCTAAATACAACCTGTTCAGTCTGTATTGTTACTTATATGCATGTTTTCAGGGCTGACCAATTGGTATTAATCATTTGGTGTACTTTTCCCCAGGGAAGACAAATAGTCTTCCTGCTCCTGCTATGAGTATCTTAGTGGCCCATAGTTCTGTATGTGGGATTAAAGACTTATGGTCTTCTTTAGCATGTCTATTGCTTGTTCAGCTCATGTTGAACATAGTACTTTAAATACTGAAATACTGTTAGGTTGTTTAGAAAATAATGCTGAAAAATTGAATTGCTAGCTCATGGTTGCAAGTATATCTTTCTATCCTAAGGAGGGAATGGAATCTGATCAGAGAGGAAGAAAAGTTCATTTATTCTGAGGACATCAGTATTGTCTTCTAAATGACTATTCCATTTTAAATTCCTTGCCTAATTTTTATTAGCTGGCTCTGCCTCTATATATTTTAGTTATACAGAATAATTTGTTATCTTTATTAGTTTAGCTATTTTGAACTGTACTTTGTCACATGTGATACACATGAATGTACTAGTACTTTTTTTTTATCTACTGGACTGAACCATAAAAATAAAGTCTTGTAGCTAGAGAGACAGGCCATCCAAGCAAGTGTGAGGACTGAGTTCAGTTTCTAGCAGCTGCATTGTGGTGTGCATTTGTAAATCTAGTGCTGGGGAGGTAGAGACTAACAGAACCCTGGGGCTTACTGCCAATGGAATCAGTAAGCTTCAGGTCCCAGAAGGTGACCTTTCCTCAAAATAGGGTAAATAGCACATGAAGAATGACAGCTGAAGTCAACCCCTGGCTCTTTCACATTCATTTGTACACGTTTATGCTCTGTCTCTCTGTCTCTGTCTCTCTGTCTCTCTGTCTCTCTCTCTCTGTCTTACTCTGTAGCCTAGGCTAGGTTGGAACTCAACATGTACCCCATGTTGGCTTTGGCCTCACAGGAATCCAGCCTTTGGAATGCTGAGATTACACGCACAAGCCACCATACTCAATCTCCTTCCCCTTTTCATTAAAAGTTATCTGGGCTGGCGTGATGCCTTAGTGGGCAAAGACACTTGAGATGCAAAGTTGGATGCTGGAATCTATGTAAGGATAGAACTCACTGCACAAGTATGTTCTCTGATTTTCATATGTGGGCCACGGCATGTGCAGCATTCTGTTACGCACACAAACAACATAATAAATATCTATTTTAAATATTATTTATTATTTATTTCTGAATGTGGTAGCACCTGTGATCTCAGCACTCAAGAGAATGAAACAGTAGAACTGAATCCAAGGTCAACCTTGGCTGCATAGAGATCCTGACTCAAGAAAGTGAAACAAAACTTTCCCATCTTCTTTCCCTCTTCCCTTCCTTCCTTTCTTCATTTATTATTCCCCTCTCTCTCTTTTCTCTCCCTCCTCCTCTTCTTTCTCCTCCTACTTCTTTTTCTTGTTTGTTTGTCTTTTTTTTAAGAACTGATTTTACATAGCCCAGGCTGACTTTCAACCTGTAATGTAGTGAGAATGGCTTTGAACTCCTAACCTTTTTGCTTTAGTTCCTTTGAATGGCTAGTATGTGTCACATGGCTGGATCCCTTCCTTCTTTCTTGACTGTCTTGACTAGATAGCCTGGGCTGGTCTCAAATTCATGCTTCTCCTGCCTCAGTCTCATGAGCATTCTCCCATGCCAGGCTATGTTGAGTCTGACTAAATCTTGGCAATTTTCAATGAGCTGATGTTATTGCTACCTAGTGTTTTAACTGGAATATACAGTTAAGCTGTAGCTGGTGTTTTGGAGTTTGAATACACTGAGAAAGATAAAAAACTCAATTTAAAGTTGAATTTATAAGAAGCTGAAGCTGACCTTAATACCCTGGTCAGATTTAGAACTAAGTAAGGTCCATCTACAAAGGAAGAAGTCTTTTAGAGGCAGATTATAATTACTTCATTCCTGTGGAATTTACAGCTGTATGAGGAACTGCCTCAGTCTCCCTTACATAGCAGTAAGCAGAGCTTACAGAAACCAGAACAAGTGGTTTACAATTTCATAACTGTTTTACAATTCTGGAGTTCGAGCAAGGAGTTAGAGTTGCTAGGTACTGGTCTTTTAGGAACTTAGAATGGGTGTGCCTAGCACAAAGTGAAGTCTTTCTTAGCCATCACACTGGAAGTGCTTGGAAGCACATCTGTCTGTAGAACACTTGTTTGTTGTTGCCTAGCAGATATCTAGCCAGAAATTTCACCATTCCACCCTGGGGTGGCTTTAGTAAGATCCTACCAATTGAAACTTTATTTTTAGTTAAGGCTAATGTCTGCTTTTTGCTAATATCTTATGTTTACAGATGAAAGTTTGAAGAAACAGTCTTTACTGTGTATACCCGGCTAACATGAACTGTAGCCATGTTTGACCAGGGCTTGTTAAAACAGCCAATGGCCTGATGAAAATTAGGCTCAGAGCACTTAGAACACTGATGTAAGACATTTGCTTATGACTGCATACTGACTTATTCTGTGACAAGGTATATCATGCTGAGAATTATATGAATATCTTGTGACTCATACTTCTTGTCTTTGAATTAATAAAGAACAGAAAGCCACAGTTTCAATCAAGGTTCTTGGCTTCAATGGTACCTAACTCATCATTTAAGTTTTATCCCTGCTATTTGCTGCAATGGCACACTTTTTCCAATTGTATTTTTTCTGATATATAGTGATGAGTTCTTGATTTTAATTGTAGCCATTCATAATCATAGTCTCCGGCAGGCACTTTCTGCCAGCCCTGTGCTTCACTTATTCTAACTACAGAACATTAGAAATTTTGGTCACCAATCAAGCCCCTACTGGGAGCAAACTAGGAGCATTGGCTATGAATAATCTGTTATTCTCTGGGTTTATGACTTTGAAAAGACATTTAACCTTAAAAGATGTGACCTCTTAAAATAGAGATAATACTAACTAATAATCACTGTATAAGTTTGTTTTGATGTTTGTGGAAAGGCATGTTAAATACCCAGCATTGTTTTAGCTCAATAAAAGCTCTTAAGAAGGGATCATTGGCTTGTAGGTAACATTGTCGTCTTCTTCATTTACTAAGTTATTTCTTGGCTCTTTCATCCTTGTCATTCTTCTTTTATTAGCAGATATCTATTGCTGACTCAGATAAATCGACAATTCTCATTGGTTTACTGCTCAGCTTGTTCTAGGTTTTAATATCAAGTTTTTATTTTATTATTTATTTGTAAAACATACTTAAAAATTTTATTCCATTTATTATTTGTGTGTGTGTTTGAATTGTCTGTGGAGGTCAGAGTTAACTTGTTGGAGTCGTTTCTCTCTTTCCACCATTGTAGGCCTTAGAGATTTAACTTGAGTCATGAGTCTTGGCATCTAGTATCTTTACTCTCTGAGGACATCACACTAACCCTTAATTTAATAATGTTTTTTGTAAATTAAAAAATAGGTTTGGAGATATATCTTGTTTGGTAGAGTGTTCATATTTATTTTAAAAAATTAGCTTTTGACACTGAGTTTTAGATAGCTCAGGCTGACTTTCAGTTCCTCATGTAGCCAAAGACAACTTGAATTTTGGAACTTACTGCCACTACCTCTTTTAAAATTTATTTATTTTGTATGTGTAAGTGTTTTGTTTACATGCATTTTGGTCTTCACAGAAGTCAGAAGAGGGCATCAGATCCCCTAGAACTGGAGTTCCAGGGAGTTGTGAACTGCTACATTGGTGCTGGGGACTAAAGCTGGCTCCTCTGCAAGAGCAGTCAGTGCAGCCATTTCTCAAGCCCCTTATTCATTTCGTAAGTAGTAGTTCAAACTCTAATTTTGCCACTGTATGTCCAGAAGAAAAACATGTGCTTTTTCTGTGAATTCACTTTTAGTTCCTCCTGTATTTTTATAAGATCACAAGAATTCTGCATATTATATAACTAGCTGTAAGTGATAATCTTCTCTCCAGTTTTTCCAAGGATATAGTAACATTAGATCATTCTAGTCCATTATCTGTAATATTGTAGTTTCTCAACAAGTATGGGAGAATTAAGTGAAAGTATTCTGTTTAAACAGTGGTGATCTCAGAGAACTGTAAGAATAAAGACTGTTGTCTATGTCAAATTCCCACTAACCTATTTATCGACCAGCATAAGACAATGGTGGCGAGGCTAGTCTTTCATATTCCACATGTATGAGGAGGGAAATTAATGGTTAGTTTTGCATTTAGTAATTTTTTAGTGTCAGACTTCTGCTCCAGGTCTACAGTCCACTCATACCACAGCTGGCGTGGTTGCTGCAGAGTCCCTGAGTGCACAGCTGAGAGGTGAGAGGTCAAGCAGTGACCTCTGCTTCCAGAACACAGTCCACCCAGACCACAGCTGGCATCACAGCACTATGACCTCATGAGAATAGCTGACCCTCTAAACACACAACTGATTAAGAGCCCTCAGACCAACAACCCACTAAGAGCTGATCAAGAACTAACCAAGAGTGAACTGAGGAAACAATGGGCAGACTCCCATAACAACACAAAGATCAACAAGACACCACCAGAAGAAGCAAGTAGTTCTATAGCTTCAAGACCTGAACAATGAAGAGGAAACAAAAGGAAATGACCTTTAAAATAGCTTTATGAAACTAATTGAATCTTTAAAAGAGAATATAAAAAACTCCCTTAAAGAAAGAAAATACAAACAGAAAATTAGAAGAGATGAACAAATCCCTGAAAAAAAGTAAAGAAAACCGAGAAAAAGAAAACAAATCAAGCCACTAAACCTACAGAATAAAGAAAAAAATACTAAAAGCTGCAAAAGAAAAAGACCAAATCACCTATAAATGCAAACTCATCAGAATAAAACCCAACTATTCAATGAAAACAATGAAAGCAAGAAGGTCCTGTACAAACATTATACAGACACTAAAAGTGCATGGATGCCAACCTAGACTACTGTACTCAGCAAAACTATCAATCCACATAGATGGAGTAAAGAAGATATTTTACTACAAACCAGATTTAATCAATACCTAACTGTTGGGAGCCAAAGTCAGCTTATTTTTTAGCTCCTATAGCTAGCCAGCAGTCATTTGCCGGAAGGCTACATTCCCTATTGTCTTTAGCTTAACCATGACTCTTGATAGTCTGGCTTGATTCTCGAAGCTCAGCAGGTGACATCCTCCAGCCTTCTCTTGTAGCTCTCTCAGCTCAGCAGGTGACACCCTTCAGACCCTCAACCCATAACAGGTAGATTTCCATATTAATCATACCCTGTCTGCTACTCTCCCTCAAAGGCTTGCCATATTCTTTTGTATTTTCCACCCCCCTTCCTCCCAGCTACCTGCATGGCAGAGATTCTGTATAAATATTGCCTGTAACAATAAAGCTTTGGAGGACTTGAACAGAGAGATTTGTCTTGTCCTTCCGTTCTTTCATGTTCCTGCCTTTCATTTGCTTCCTTCCTAGGTCTAGGTCCACGCTGAAGACCCTTCCTAGGTCTAGGTCCACGCTGCTGGCCGGGGAAAATTGGTGCCCAACGTGTCCCTTGCTTTCTTTCCCCTCCCAACCTCCACCTTATTTACATTTGGGGTTCCCCTCTGTTCCACTGCCTTGTGCGCCTGTTCTTGACTCGATAATGTTTCTGACTATATAGAGAAAGCCAAATCTCAATTGTCTAGGGAGGCAGCCTCCTTGAGGGGCGTTATCCAACAGAAGAGAGAACACTTACAATTGATTAAGGAACTCAGATCCCTTGATTTAGAATTAAGTAATCTTTCCCTTGGCTCTGCCCCTATCCCTTTGGAAACCAGGCCTAAGGATCTCCCAAAAAGCCAAAAGACTTTACATGCTTTTCCAGTTACCCGTAGTGAGGGAAACCTAAGTTCAAAATGTCATGATTCAGAGGCTACCTCATTACATGATGAGGAAGGCTTTCGCTCACAACAGGGAGAGTCTGATCTAGAGGAGGAACAGTCAGGAGGTTCTGCTTCGGAGACAGAGGAAAATTCTGGTCAGAAATATCGCTGGCTTAACTTAAAACACTTAAAAGACCTCAAGGCGGCAGTAACTAATTACGGGCCAACTGCCCCATTTACCTTGGCCATCTTAGAAAATCTAAGTGACCGCTGGCTCACTCCAAATGATTGGTATTTTTTAGCCCGTGCTGCCTTATCTGGAGGTGATTATGTTTTATGGAAGACAGAGTTTATTGAAAACTGTAGAAAAACAGCACTGTGCAATTCTGAGAGTTCATCTTGTAAAAAATAGACCAAAGATAAACTTCTAGGTCATGGTCCATACAGTTCTAATGATAGTCAAGCCCAGTTCCCTCCGGGTCTCTTGGCACAAATCCAAAGAGCAAGAATCAGGGCGTGGAAGAGACTTCCCCTTAAGGGGGCGACTACAACTTCCCTAGCTAAAATAAGGCAGGGCCCTGATGAACCTTATAGTGATTTTATCAGCTGCCTTAATGACGTGGCAGAACGAATTGTTGGTGGCAAAGAAATTGAGAGCACTTTTTTTTTTTTTAAACACATCTAGCTTTTGAAAATGCCAACCCAGCTTGTCAAGCAGCAATTCGACCTCATCGCGCTAATGCTGATATCTCTGATTATATTAAACTGTGTGCCGGCATTGGGACTGCTCACACTATGGGCCTGGCTATTGGGGCAGCCTTGCGAGATTTTAATAAAGATACTCGCTCAAAAACATGCTTTAACTGCAAACAACCTGGCCATTTGTCTAAAGATTGTGCCACTCCTAGAATGATGCACTCTTTTCCCAACAATCCTTGCCCACGCTGCTGGAGGGGCAAGCACTGGGTTTCTGAATGCCGGTCTAAAATAGATGCTCAGGGTCAGCCTTTGCCTCTGAGGCAGGGAAACTTCCAAAGGGGCCAGCCCCTGGCCCCAACCGAGAGACAAACCCCTGGGGCTGTCAGGTGGCCCCACCAACAATGACTCCTCCCCATCCTATGTCTGTGATCTCCAAAGAGCCACTGCAGGCAGCGCAGGATTGGACCTCTGTTCCTCTGCCCACACAGTACTAACCCATGAGATGGGCATACAAGTAATTAACACCGGGGTGTATGGACCCCTGCCACAAAATACTTCGGCCTTATTCATGGCCGTGCAAGCTCTACCCTCCAAGGCTTATGAATTTCACCGGAGGTCATAGACAGTGATTATACTAGAAAATTAAAACTTTTGGCTTCTTCCAACTCTGGTCCTATTACTCTTGAGCCAGGACACCTAACCATATAACCTGCCCTATAAAAAGCCCTAGATGGAAAACTCCAACCTAAGGAAGCCAAAAACACCCATGTAACCACAAATAATTGATAACCCCACAGAAGTACCCCCCAAAAGGAAATACAAGCTACTACCAAAAATGACAGGAAATATTGAACACTGGTCATTAATATCCTTTAATATCAATGAACTGAAACCACCTATGAAAAGATACACCCTAGCATGATGGATAAAAAAACAGAAACAATTATTCTGCTGCATACAAGAAATACAGCTCTACTTTAAAGTCAGACACAGAGTAAAGGGTTGGGAAAAGACTTTCCAACCAAATGGCCCTACAAAACAAGCTGGTGTAGCCATTTTAATATCTAACAAAATAGACTTTAAACTAAAATCAATAAAAGGAGACCAGGACGGACACTACTTATTCATCTGAGGAAAAATCCACCAAGGCGAAATTTCAATCCTGAATATCTATGCCCCTAACCCAAGGACACCTACATATGTAAAAGAAAAACTACTAAAGCTTAAAACCTCACTTCAGACTTGACACACTAATTGTGGGAGACTTCAATACCCCACTTTCACCCTTGGATGGGTCAACCAGACAGAGACTCAACAGAGAAATAAGGTGTCTAACAGAGGTTATGATGCAAATGGATTTAATAGATATTTACAGAAGCTTCTACCCAAATGCAAAGGAATATACAAATTTCTCAGCACCACATGGAACTTTCTCTAAAATTGACCACATAATTGGTCATAAAGCAAATTTCAATAGATACAAAAAATGGAAATAATTCCTTGTATCATATCAAACAACCAGAGCCTGAAGTTAGACATCAAAAATCACAGAAAGCCTACCAACTCATGGAAACTAAACATCACTCAACTGAACTACCCACCTCTGGGTCAAGGAAGAAATTAAGAAAGAAATCAAAGTCTTCTTAGAATTTAATGAAAATGAATCCACGCCATACCTAAACTTGTGGGACACTATGTAAGCGTCTTTTTTTTTTCCTTTGACTCTTAAAATGTTACTTTTATTTTAACTCACCTGAGTTAAGTGTGGGGCAATAAAAAAATACAAGATATATACCACATGTAAAGGAGGCAGCCTTTTAAAACATGCTATAGAAAAAACTGGGAATATGCCTAGATTAACAGAAGCTCTAGATACTGAGATGCAAATCCAGTAATCTCCAAAGGATTTGGCAAAGATTTATTTTCTTTTCATTTCCAGTCTTTTAAAGTGGACAGATTTGCTTACAATACAGCTGACTTTAAAAGCACACAAAATTTAAGTACAAACAGTGGAATTAAATCCAGCAGAATGGTAAAGGTACCTCCAACAAAACTAACCACCCAAGACAGTGATGACAGACAAAGAAGCTGAAATTCTTATCCTGCAAAGCAAAAGGCAGGGACAGAACAGTGGGGTTTGTGGGTAACCTTAGCTTCTACTTGTTACTTAATTCACATAGTAAGGTCTTTACAGAAAACCTGCACCCCTTTAAGTAACCACATAGCAGTTTATATTATGTAATAGGATTATAAGGCCACAATATTCCTTTGGGACAAACCCTTTAATGATTTTAATATCACTCATTCTTTTGAAGTGTAAAGTGTCTTAACTGGATTAAGATTACAGATCATTTTTAAATATACCATTGCTACTATATTAAAATTATTTAACTATATCTAATATTCAAAGAAAATTTACTAATAAATGCTACAATAGGCATTATTCTGACATGATTATTAATTGATCCCATAGGTATAATTATATTATAGGTCATGATATTAGAGTCTATTCTGTTTCACTAAATCAGGAACACTGCATTTACAGAACAAATAAACACATATTACAGACACCCCAGGATCATGCTTGCTTTTCAGTTATCTGCCACAGCTCAGACATGAATTCTTATTGTGTTAACAAAAGTCAGATTCAATTCTTCATCAAAAGGTACTAGTGGAAGTTGTCAGATGCCTTCCAATGTAGATCCCCAATCCAGTGGCCAGCAGATGGGACAGCAACAGAGGCTGGAGAAAAACCTTGAGAAACTCTGCTGAAAAAATGCCCCCTTTCTTCATGACACTTGTGTTTCTCATGCTGAGAGTAGTTGTGTGCTTCGGGTATTTAAAAAAGAACTCCTTGGGGAGATATTTTCTGGTCGACTTGACTAGTCCCGTATCCAATCTGAATTTTTCTTTAAGATGCATTCAACTTCTCATCTTCTCTCAATATAATCTTCCTCAGACAGAGTGCTGTTTTTCTCTCCAAAGCTGTGAGTGTCTATTTCACCTCTGCTGGTATCTTGTGGTGTCTGTGATCGAGGTGGGCTGTCACAGTGAAAACTCTTGGAGCTACTTAGTCCAGATTCATGCTGAGCATCCAGCAGTATCTTTTCCATGTCACCATTATAAATAGAGACAGAGGCTGGAACACTGCTCCCATTCCCATTGCTGAAGTGCAGTTCTACCCAGGAGCCCTGCAGGTTCTCCTCTCCTCTCATGGCTCTCCAACATGGTGGCTCTCCAAAAGAGCCCGAACCAAACTGCAGCAGGCCTCAACGGTGGTCACCGAAAAATACAAGGGCCACCTGCCGCCTCCTCCTCAGCTCTGAGGCCACGTGATATGGGGCTCAGGGACCGAAAGCAGTCTTAAGAGAAAAATTCATAGCACTAGATGCCTATATGAAAAACCTAGAGAGATCCCACACTAGAGAACTAACAGCAGGGCTGAAAGCCTGAGAACAATTAGAAGCAAACTCACCTAGAAGGTGTAGATGGCAGGAAATAAACTTAGAGCTGAAATCAATACAATTGAAACAAAAAGAACAATACAAAGAATCAATGAATCAAAGAGTTGGTTCTTTGAGAAAGTTAACAAGATAGATAAACCCTTATCCAAACTAACCAAATGCAGAGAGACAATATCCCAATTAAGAAAATCAGAAATGAAAACAGGGACATAATAAGAGACCCCCAGGAACTCTAGAGAATTATCATGTCATACTTTGAAAATCTATACTCCACAAAAATGGGAAACCTAGAAGAAATGGACAGCTTTCTGGACAGGTACCATTTACCAAAATTAAATCAAGATCAGATTAAATACCTAAACAGATGTATAACACCAAAGGAAATTGAAGCTCTCATTAAAAGTCTCCTAAAAAAAAAAAAAAAAAAAAAAGCCCAGGCTCAGATGGTTTCAGTGCAGAATTCTAACAGACATTCAAAAAGAGCTAATACCAATACTCCTCAAACTGTTTCATACAGCAGAAACCAAAGAAATATTGCCAAAGTCTTTTTATGAAGCAATAATAAATCTGATACCCAAGCTACTCAAAGACACAACAAAGAGATTTATAGACCAATTTCCTTCATGCAAAAATTCTCAACAAAATTTTGACAAACCAAATCCAACAAAATATAAAAAAAGTCATTCACCTTGATCAAGTAGGCTTTATTCCAGAAATGCAGGGATGGTTCAACATGTGGAAAACTGTAATTGTCATCCATTATATAAACAAATTGAAGGAAAAAAAAAACACATGATTATCTCCTTAGATACTGAAAAAGCCTTTGACAAAATCCAACACTGCTTTATGCTGAAAGTCCTGGAAAAATCAAGAAAAAACAGGGAAAATATCTAAATATAATAAAGGCGATTTACAAAAAGCTGACAGCTAACATCAAACTAAATGGAGAAAAACTCTAAGCAATACCACTAAAATCAGGAACTAGACAAGGTTGTCCCCTCTCCCCTTATCTATTGAACATAGTTCTCAAAGTTTTAGGTAAAGCCTTGAGAGAAACAAAGGAGATTAAGGGGATACAAATTGGAAAAGAAGTGAAACTATCTCCATTTGCAGATGATATGATTGTATACATAAGTGACCCAAAAATTTCTACCAGGGAACTTCTATAGCTGATAAACACCTTTAGCAATGTAGCAGGCTATAAGATTAACTCAAAGAAATCAGTAGCCCTTGTATACACTAAAGATAAAAGGGCTGAAAAAGAAATAAGGGAAACATCACACTTTATAATAGCTGCAAATAGCATTAAATACCTTGAAGGAACTATAAGCAAAGAAGTAACACATTCATTTGAAAAAAAAATTAAACCACTGAAGAAAGAAATTGAAGAGGATATCAGAAAATAGAAAGATCCCCCATGCTCCTGGATAGGTAGGATCAACATAGTAAAATAGGCAATTCTACCAAAAGCAATCTACAGATTCAATGCACTGCCCGTCAAAATCCCAACACAATATTTAACAAACATTGAAAGAACAATACTCAACTTCATTTGGAATAACAGGAAAGCAGAAATGCCAAAACAATTTTACTCAACAAAAGAAACTCAGGAGGCATCACCATCCCTGACTTCAAGTTATACTATAGAGCTATAGTAATAAAACCAGCCTGGTACTGGCATAAAAACAGACTTGTGGATCAATGGAATAGAATTGAGGATTCAGACATTAACCCAAAAACCTATGAACACCTGATCTTCGGCAAAAAGGCCCAAAATATTCAATGGAAAAAAGATAGTATCTTTAGCAAATAGTGTTGGCATTACTGGATGGTTGTGTGTAGAAAAATGCAAATAGATCCAAGCCTGTCACCCTGCATAAAACTCAAATCTAAGTGGATCAAAGACCTCAACATAAACCCAGCCACTCTGAACTTGATACAAAAGAAAGTGGGAAATACCCGCCAAGGAATTGGCACAGGAGACAACTCCCTAAATATAACACCAGTGGCACAGACACTAAGAACAACAATCAATAAGTGGGACCTCATGAAACTGAGAAGCTTTTTAAGGCCAAGGACACTGTCAATAGGACAAAACGACAGCCTACAGAATGGGAAAAGATTTTCACCAACCCCACAAGTGATAGAGGACTGATCTCTAAAATACTTAGAGAACACAAGAAAATCTAGCCCAAAAATCTTGAATCAAAAATGGGGTTCAGATCTAGAAAGGGAATTCTCAGCAGAAGATTTATGAATGGCTGAAAGGCACTTGAAAAAGTGCTCAATATCTTTAGCCATCAGAGAAATGCAAATCAATACAACTTTGAGATACCACCTTACAACTGTTAGATTGGCTAAGATAAAAGGCACAGATGACAGCCTATGTTGGAGAGGTTGCGGTGCAAGGGAAACATTCCTCTATTGTTGGTGGGAGTGTAAGCTTGTTCAGCTACTCTGGAATGCAGTATAGTGGTTTCTCAGAAAACTGGGAATCAATCTTCCCAAGGATCTAGGAATACCACTTCTGAGTGTATACCCTAAAGAGGCACATTCACACTCCAAAGGCATTAGCTCAACTATGTTCATAGCAGCATTATTTGTAATAGGAAGAACATGGAAACAACCTAGATGTCCCTCAACTGAAGAATGGAATAACAAACTGTGGTATATCTACACAATGGAGTACTACTGAGCAGTAAGAAAAAATGATATCCTAAAATTCGCAGGCAAATGGATAGATTTGGAGAATATCCTCCTGAACGACATCTCACAAACCCAGAGAGATAAGCAGGGGATGTACTCACTCACTAGTGAACTCTAAACACAAAAAGCAAAAATCCAAGCATGCCCAAGCTGCAAACCACAACCACTGAACAGCTTGGGACCTGAAACACCTTGGACTGGCACCTTGGAGCCCATTCCCTGCAGAGGAACACCTGACTCAGTCTTGATATTGGAGTGAGGAATCTGGATCTGCCAGGAGTGGATGCTGAACTAAGCCATATTGAAACATTAGGACATTAGGACCTTGGGAACTCCTGCCCTTGCTGGGCAGAAATGGGGAGATGTGGAGAAGAGAAAGTGACTAGAGGGATTGGGAGGGGGAAGGGAGCTTGAACAAGGATATACATAGATAGAATATATGACTTTATTCATAATAAAAAATAAATAAAATAAAAAACCAAAAAACTATGTTTTGATGTTTCTTAAACTTACTTTAACTTTTCTTTTCTAAATGTCACTAGATAAGTATAACTTTTAACTACCTCATCTTAAAATTCCTTAGAGACACAAGAAGGAAATAATATTAAGCAAATAGTAACTTCGAAAAAATGTAAGATATGAAACAGCTGGCTGCCTGGACAGTCACCCAAAGTTCTTCTGTGTTGTTGAAGTGTCCATCTTCAGCCTATAGGCCTAGCATGTCTGACAGACTTTTCTGGGAAGCAGGATATTCCCAAAGTCCCTTCTACCTTGTTTTGGCAAGTTCGTCAATTCTTTTGTATGTTTCTCCTGTTTGTTCATTTTGTCCCAGTGGCTAACTTTTGTCACAAAGAAGATCAACTGATATGGAGGAGTTCCTTTGATGTTCATAATCTTCTTGAATTAGGTTGGTGCTGCCAGGAGCAGATGTCCCATTGTCAAAAAAAGAATAACCTATGTTTTTGAAATGTCTTAAATGCCATATTCTATAGATCTCTGAAATGCTTGAATAAGATCTGTCCATTTAAAATATATCTGATCTTGAAAACATATCTAATATGACTGTAAGTTTGATTGTAATGTCTAACTACTAACTTGCATTTCTTTGTATCCTAATTAGTTGGTAATAATAACTTTCCTGGACTAGCAATTTATATTATATTGTACAATACCTTGAACAAACAAGAATATCTATACAGTGATAAGATTAATCTCAACTTTATATCAATATACATAATTTGTATACAATATACAAAAAGTCAAATCCAATGTAAAATATTTAAAGCTAGTATTTTTTTAAAGTAGATTCAATAATCTACCTTTATATTCTATTATATCTGTATGACTTTTTCTCTTTCACTTTTTTTTATAAGAACCCTAAGTCTAATCTCCTTTGTTTAGTTTTTTTCTAACCATAGCCATTTACAATTTTAACCAATTACTCTAAACAACAACAATCATCCATAACTCATTAAAAGACCAAAAACCACCCACCCCACTTCTTGGGAATGTTGGCACCATGTTCTCAAATTTACTTCCTGCTGTCTAGGGGGCAAGGGCATCTTAGGGGATCCTGAGAAGTGTAGCTGTATCATTTGTTATCCAGTCTCTGCATAACAGGAAAGTTCACGGCTTATCTTACATCCTGGCTAGAGTAGTCTGTGAAGCTGGTTCATCTCAGCTAGTCACCCTGAAAATGTCCTAAGCAGTTTGTAGTCCAAATCTGATCTTTGGTTGGTGTTT
The DNA here is from genome assembly GCA_004025045.1 of Sigmodon hispidus. NCBI lineage: Eukaryota > Metazoa > Chordata > Mammalia > Rodentia > Cricetidae > Sigmodon > Sigmodon hispidus. The sequence goes on along the minus strand of PVIH01001083.1, from coordinate 15,101 downwards.
GTCAGCCTGGTACCTTTGTCATAGTCCATGTGATATCCTTGTTGTGGGGCCCCATCTTCCTCTTGGATACTTCTAGTTCACAATTAGGCATTGTCATGGATCACTGCAGAAAACTGGTAAGAGACTAAAACCTAACACAATGTACAGAAATATGCACACATCTTTATTTAGAATAGGATTAGAACTGTCCCTTCTTTTTAGTCATTCTTCTATTTCATATCAGGTGACTCTTCTGATATGATACAGAGATTTTTGCCTTTTTCCTTTAACAAGTATACTTGGGTTTAGAGAAGGAGAGAGCCACACTCCAACTCCAAAGCCAGCCTTAATTTATAATTTAATTGGGACTTCAACTTATCTTGTAATTAAAGACAGAGGTTAAGAAGAAAGATTTTTACCACATAGAGTATATTGGTACCAATAGATGCAATATTCTTTTGCTTCTGAATTTTTCTAGATAGCTTCCCTTTTGTTGTACGTGTCTAGATGTCCAAGGTCTTTTAACTTCCTGAAGATGGGTATTTCTGGCTTTCTGTAAAGATACAAACAAAAACCTGCCCCAACCCTTTGTCTTTTCTTACAACTTGTAAGAATTGTAGTATGGGTAGATGAACCATCAATTCTTATTTTCATGAAGTTTCTCTGATTCAATTCAAGTTTTTATTAATTTTGATGGTACCCATAGTTTTTCTTCACCTGTGGAAACAAAAGCAAAATCTCTTTCCCAATGTAGCACATAGCCTGGCTTCCATTCTGAGGTCAGTACATCTTTGAAATAGATGGGCTGATTTAGCTCATCTGTTTTTTCTATAGTCCAATGCCTTTCAGCAGCTGCTGTTCCTTTCTCATTAGCATTAAGAAAATTCAAAGTTAATAAAGCACTATGTTGTCTATTTCTAGGGGTCTTTGTTACTCGTTTCTGTTTATTTAGCATCTCCTTTAGAGTTCAATTTGATCTCTCTATGACTGCTTGCCCTGTAGGATTATGTGGTATTCCAATAATATGCTTTATATTATAATAAGCAAAACTTGTTTCATTTTACTAGAGACATATGCTGAAGCATTATCTGTCTTAATCTCTACAGGTATTCCAATGATGACCATAACTTCCAGCAAATGTGTGATTACAGAATCAGCCTCTTCTGAACTCAAAGCAGTTGCCCATTGAAATCCTGAAAACATTTCTATTGTATGATGTACCATATCTTAATTTTTTAAATTCTGTAAAATGAAATGCATTCATCTGTCAGATTTTATTTCTATGTTTCCCTTTAGGGCTACTCCCTGCTGGTAATAGAGTTTGATTATAGAAGGAACAGGTGGTACATCTTTGTACAATTTCTTTGGCTTGTTTCCAAGTGATGGAGAAATCTGTTTTTAATCCCTTACTGTTGACATGATTTTTTTTATGAAACTCTGAGGCCTCTAGTACATTTCCTATTAATAATTTATCAATCTCATCATTAGCTTGTGCTAAGGGACCCAGAAGACCTGTATGGGATCTAGTGTGTATTATATAGAAGAGATAATCCCTATTCCTGATTATTTCTTATAACTGAATAAATAATGAAGTTAATTCTGGCTCATCATTAATAAAATCAGAAGTTTCAATGTGCAAAACAACTTTTTCTGCATACTGAGAGTCAGTGACTGTGTTGAGAGCTTGGGTAAACTCCATTAATACCATCACAATAGCATATAATTCTGATTTTTGAACAGAATTATAAGGGCTTTGAGCCACTTATATTTTCTAATTTGTAACCTGCCTTTCCTAACTTAATTGTATTAGCATAAAATGTTGGGGCTCCAGTAATTGGTTTATCTCCTACAACACAAGGAAGAATTCAATTAATTTTCTTTAAAAATTCAATTCTTTTGCTTTTAGGGTATTTGTTGTTAATATCTCCCAAAAAATCACTGCAGGCTTTTTTGCCAAGGTTCACTTCCTACCCATAATTGGTCAATTTCTTCATTAGTTAAAGGTGCAACAATTTCTGCTGGGTCCATTCCTGTTAATTGATGAAGTCTTAATTTCCCTTTAAAGATTAATTCAAATTTTTTCCACATTTGTCTTTAAATTTTTACCCAGTTTATGTGGTAGAAATATCCATTCCAATATAGCATTTTCCCTTTGCATTAAAATTCCCATAGGGGAATGCTTAGAGGGCAAGATAACTAGAATGCAATTAAGGTCTGGATCCACATGATCCACCTGTGCATCATGTCATTTCTTTTCTACCAAAGTCAATTTTCTCTCAGCTACAGTTGTCAATTCTCTTGGACTATTTATGTCCTTGACTCCATTTAAGGTTTTAAACAAATTATTCAGTTCATCATTTTTTATTCAAATAGTGGGTTGTACATTGTCAGTGTCTCCTAGTAATCTCTGAAAATCATTTAAATTCTTCAATCTGTCTCTCCTAATTTGTACCTTTTGGGGTCTAATTTTTTGAAGGTCTATTTTATAGCCTAAATAATTAATGGAATCTCCCTTTGTATTTTTTTCAGGGGCTATTTGTAATCTTCAAGCAGGCAAAATTCTTTTTCACTTTCTTAAACATTTTTTCTAGAGTATCAGTATTTGAATCTGCCAATAGGATGTCATCTATAATAATGGTATATTATGAATTTTGGGAATTTGTTTTAAATTCTTTCTATTGGCTTTTGTAGAAAATGCTGACATAGTGTAGGGCTATTCAGCATTCCTTGAGGGAGGACCCTCCACTGATACCTCTTTACAGGCTGAGAATTATTGTAAGTGGTCATTGTAAATGCAAATTTTTCTTTATCTTGTTCTTTTAAGGGCATTGTGAAAAAACAGTCTTTTAAATCAATAACTATGATGGGCCATTCTTTTGGTAAAAGAGAAGGCAAAGGAATTCCAGACTGTAGAGAACCCATTGGCTGGATCACCTTGTTTATTGCTCTTAAATCTTTCACCATCCTCCACTTTCCAGATTTCTTTTTAATGACAAATACTGGAGAGTTCCAAGGGCTTGTTGATTCTTCTATATGCTGAGCATTTAATTGCTCCTGCACCAGCAGCTCTAAGGCCTGTAATTTCTCTTTTGTTAATGGCCATTGATTAATTCATATAGGTTAATCTATTAGCCATTTTAAAGGTAGTGCTGTGAGTGTCTTTGAAAGATCAACAGCTATTGTGCCTTGTTTCTGTACAGCTTGGATAGTTTGTGACTGTTTCTCATGATACCTTCTAATATTTCTTCCAGAAATATGTGTTGTTTATGATTTATTTCTGTGTTTGGAGGAATGTTAATCTGTGTGTTCCATTGTTGTAACAAATCTCATTCCTATAAATTTATGGCAATGTTAGCCACATATGGCTCTAATATTCCTCTCTTTCCTTCTGGTCCTATATACTCAAGCCATTTTGCAACTTTGTTTTACTTGGGATAAAGACCCAATCCCCAAAAATTGAACATTTACCTCCTGAAGGGGCCAACTTAGATGCCATGACTCTGGTGAAATTATTGATACATCTGCCTGTGTCCAATAAACCTTCAATAATAACATCATTTATTTGTACTTTTAATTTTGGTCTTTGTTCATTAATAGACATTTGCCAGAATTTTTTCTTTTACAATTTTTCCTGAGCTTTTCTCTTTTTCTATAGATTCTCTATCATTTAGTGCAGTATGTTTTTTATTTTTTTTTTATTTATTTTTTTTTTAAAAACTTTATTTACTTGTCTTGGTGTTTGCCTGGAACTGGAACTACAGACAGTTGTTAGCTGCCATGTGGGTGCTGGGAATCGAACCCGGGTCCTCTGGAAGAGCAGAGGGTGCTCTTAACCACTGAGCCATCTCTCCAGCCCCGCAGTATGTTTTTTAAAAATAAGTTTTAATTTCTTTAATTGTTCTGGGGAAATATATCTTCCCTGATAGCAGGATAAGATGGCACTGGATTGGATATGGGGCTTTTGAAAGCCTTCCTTGGGTGTTTCCCAAAGTCAGAAGATTACCTTGTCTGTCCCTTGTTGATCAACATTCATTAGTCCAGCGTCTACCTTTTCCATACCTCCTGCATACTCTAGAAGAGAGGGGTGTTCTCTTGTCATTATTTCTTACAAAGGCACTGTTTCTGGTTACAATTGTAACACCTTGGGTTACAATTGCTTTGTATATGACCTTGCCTTCCATAATTATAGCATTTTGCCTTTTTCTTATACCTCTAGAAATGATCTCTCCTACCCAATTATCATCACCTTCTTGAGTCTACATTAATTATTTCACGAATCCAGTCCTCTAATGGTGCTGACTTTGTTTTTAATGGTCTTATTATTTTTTACATTGTGTATTAGCATTTTCAAATGCCAGGGATTTGATTATTATTTGCCTTGCTTCTGAATCCAGTACTATCGTATTTACTGCTGCAGATAATCTCTGCAAAAAAATCTGTAAAAGTTTCCTTTGGGCATTGTATTATTTTTGTGAATGATTCAGTTTTCTTTCTTATTTCTTCTATCTGATCCCAAGCATATAGTGCTGCCATGTGGCATAAATCAAGAATGTGTGAATTGCATAGGGATTGCCTTTCAATATCAGAACGTTCTCCTTCCCCAAGAAGTTGAGGTAGTGAGACTTCTATGCCCCAGCTCTGCTTCTTTGATCTATTATTTTAGCCTCCTCTTTCCACCATATTTTCCACTGTAAAAGTGGCCCTGGCTCCAAAACAGCAGTAACCATATCTAACCAGTCCTTAGAGGTGATCGGATTGCAACAAGACCAGGAATTCAACATTTGTTTTACAAATGGTGAATGCATCCCATATGTCACAATCACATCTTTAACCCTTATTAGTTCTAGCATTTGTACCAGACATCAATTAACTTCTCTTATATCTATCCTCTTTTGATCTTTTAATGGTTACTGGGTACATTAGTGTTGGCTGTCTGATAAACTTAAGCTGTTTTTCTGTAGCTTTAGATGATATTGCTGAGGTCTGTTCTTTATACTCCTCTGTGTTTGAATATCTTTGAGCTCCTTTTTAATAAACTTTTTAAACACTTCTTTCTTGGCATTCACATTAATTGAATTCTTTAATGATAAACAGAAGCCAAACAACAAATATTCATAATAGACATTATGAGAGTAATTCTATCTACATAATTTATCTTTTCCTTTACTGGTTCTAATATCAAATTGTCTAGAGAAAGATCACAGAAAGACCAAGCACCTTCCATTGCCTTAAGCAAATTCTCCTCTTTTTAAAAAAAATCTGTTGTACTCACCAATTTAGTTGTCAGAGTTGGTTCAAATGGTTGTGAAGTGGGGCAGCTACCCAGTGTGATGGCAACCCAAGGAGGGGTTCAGAAAGAGAAAGAACCTGCAATCCACCAGGAGAAAGAGGCTACTGTTTGAAAAAACTTACCTAGACTAAAGTGAAATGGAAACATGTGTGGCCGGGTCTTCCTAAAGCTGAAGGCTAGCTAGCTCACCAGCCTAAACAGCTGATGATTACTCCTCTGGTCACATGTTGTTCTGGTCAGTACGTGGCTTTTTTTTTTTTTTTTTTTTTTTTTGAGGGGAGGGTGGAAATTTGTGTGCCAAAGTTCATCACCAAATGTATTATCACAAATGAGACTCAGAGGCAAATATTGAGGGAAGGCTGAAATATCAGAGGAAGCACCACAGTCAATTCTCAGCCAGCTGTCTTGAAACTTCCTCAGCCTCACTTCTGGTCACTTCTGTCAGTTGCTTCTCCCAGTGGCTTCTGTCTTCTCTGGGTTTGTACAAGCCCTTATATACCCTTTCTCATCCAGGTTAGGATTAAAGGCATGTAGCCTTGAACTCACAAAAACAGAAGAAATTCTGTCTCTGGAGTTGTGGGATCAAGGGTGGAGGTCATTGCTCCTGGCTTTCCCTGTGCTAGGATTAAAGGTGTGTGTGACTGACTCAGGTGTTTATCTTTGTATTCAAGGTTTAAAAATTTCCTGAGCTGCCTGCCTAGGATTTGACTGGGGCTCTTTCCCCAGTATTCAGGTTTTATTAAATGTGTAATATATATCCACATAAATGAGCAGCACAAAAGAAGGAATAAGTTCAGATCCTGCAAATAACTTTCAAATGATTCTGTCTTTTTAGCTTTTAACTTTGTACAGCTTAAATCTGTAACTTCTGTAATTGGTTATTATCAAAATAATATTAATTTTGCATACATATAATTCACTTAAGTTTGCTGGTATAGAATTTCTGACAGAACATATTAAATGAGAGTTCTCTTGTGATTTTAGTGTTCATCTAGAGGCTTAATATTTGAACATCATTCTATATCTATGACTTCAGGAATTACTAAAACTAAATGTTTATACATAGGTTATATAAATAAATTTTTTATTCTTTGTGCTGTTAATGAAACTAACCCCCCTAAAAATTTTTAGTGTCAACAGATACTTAGAGCACCCTTAGCCAAGTGAAGATTTGAGAAAGAAGGGAATGTCACATGGAGGCAAATAAAGATGAAATCTAACAGTGCACATTTATTTGGCAGCATTGACAAGTGCTGCTTTGCTGCCTGAGGAGGCAGTTATTGTTTCAAGCAATTGGGCTAGCAGAAGATTTGTGCCTGCTGGATAAGGTGAGCACAAAACAAATTCTCAATAGGTTTTAAAGAAGGGAGACAATGACTTCCACATGTTCTCCAGAGGTAGTATAGTCCACTTGGTGTGGAAAAGAATCTAAATACCAGAGAGAAGGAAATTGTAATATAAAAGCCACAGAAAGCATCTGAAGATAGGAAAAGGCCATGGGCTTGCTTCATTAAATGGAGATGGAAGAGGCAGATGGTATCATCACTCAAACACCATCTAAGAGTGTGTAGAAATGAGAGTAAGAGAGCACAAGGAAGAAATGCATGTTTCAGTGGAAAATGAATGAGATTGCAGAATCCCTTTTGTTTGTGATCATGAGGCTGGTCACTCAGTTTTTGATGTTTATATTTTCTTTCTTATCTTTTTTTTTATATTTTTATTTTGTGAGACAAGGTCTCATGTAGCCCAGGCTGACCTTGAACTGGCTATATAGGCAAGGATAACCTAAATCCCTATTTCTCCAGCTTCTCCCTCTGAAAACCAGCAACACAGACCCAAGCCACTATGCTTGTTTAATTCACATTCTTCACTTACATCTGTTAGATTTGAAAAAAAGACTTTGTTAGCAATGGCATTTTGCCTGAAGACAGAGAAAAAGATGGACAAAAGAGCTTAGTTCACACAAAGGACACCACTGGAGCAATGTTCCATGGAAACAAAGGTGTGTACAGAGAAAGCTGGTATTATGATACCAAGCAAAACACCTTGGAGAAGGGTTAGTGAATAAAACCTAAAAAGAGTGGGATTTGACTAGAGCCCAAGGCACCTGCAAATGAAGTTCTACAGTTGGAATACTTGTTAATTATCACACCATTTTGGGCATGACAAGTCTGCATGACTGGGACATGCAGAACAAGATTATTGAAGATGAATTCATGGAGTCTTGGTGGACTTTGATATAATCCAGTCACCTACTGCCAGGAGAGAAAGAAGAGAAAGAAAAGGGAGAGATGGGGAGAGATAAAAAGAAAATGGGGAGAGAGAAAAGGGGAAGAAGACGATGGGTGGATGGGGAGAGGGAGAGGAAGGAGGGAGAGAGAAGGGGTAGAGAAGGAGGAAGAAAGGAAAAGACACATATCTAGACCCAGAATTCACAGTGTTAAAATCATGATGTAATACAATATGCTTTTAGAAAATTCATATATGTACGTTTTGCCATGTAATATACAGTCCCCTAACCCACAGATAAATTTCCAGGCTAAATATTAAAATAGCTCCCAACCTCCAAACATTTTATTCACAGCTAGATTTACTATGGAGTCTATTGTCCCTCCTTTCTTTCTCCTCTCCCTACCTGCCTCTGTAGCTTACTTCCCTCTATATGTAAATCTATGCAACTTATTACTTACTAGTTTTGCTTAAATTCCTTTCTTTTAGAAGAATCCTCTTCTCTGAATGGAGGGCCAAAGAGAAGTGTTTCTTTCTTTTTTATATATTAAAACAGAAATTTTCCTATATTACAACGTGTTTACATTTGCATACTGAAGAGGTAAAGTGTCTAAGTGGCTATTTTTACAGTCCTTTCTAATAAATTGTACAAAAAACGATCAAAAGTACTGAAAATGCGGCTCAGCGGCCTTGATGACCTAAGAACAGGCTTTGACTTGGTCTATGAATCCAGAATCCTGAGGTGCAGGCCTGTGGATCAGGGTACCTTCAGGGAGCCAAAACACAGCTTCAGTTTCTCCCAACTCTCAGCTCAATGTAAAGAGTAGTGGGATAGGGTAGAGTTTCCCCAAAATCTACTCAAGACTTCCTGAGAGGCAGATGAGTTGGACTACACACCGGGGCATAAGGACCCCTGGGAGCAGGGTAGTGGCACAGGAGTCACTGTGTGGGTGTATGCTGGCAGACAGCAGGACTCTACAGTTCAATTGTCACCTGTAATCACGAAGGTGCAGCTTCAGGATAGGAGTGGGATGTCAGTAGCGGTGGGTTGAGGAGTTCTCTCAATGATACAATTGGGACTCAAGGGAAACAATTGAATGGCCAGTAAACTGGCCCAAGGAATTAAAAGAAGATCTCCTTTAATGTAATGAAAAAAGTTATGCACCAAGAAATAAATAAAAAGGCTAAGAATATGTGGAGACCAAGGCAGGAAAGGCTGGGCTGGAGGCAGTTTCCCTGCATATACACATGCCTCCCCAGGGCAGGAAGAGGCACACACGAAGGCAGTGCTTTGGGGTCTCATCTAGGTTTCTAATTTCCAGGCCTCATTGCTCTCGGCCTGAGGGAGGGAATATAGATAGGTTCCCCTTTCCTCAGTGGTCTTAAAAACAGTAATCCGAGGCTCACAAAGGCTCTCAGCACCAGCCCTGGTTCCTTCTGGTCTCAGAGTGGGTGCACATCCACTCACATGACTCAGATCCTCCTTCAGTGCTCCAGGCACAGCACCCAAGCCTGTCCTTTGCAGAAGTCCTCTTAGGCCCAGCACTCAACCCAAATTTACTGAGCAAGTGTCTGGAAAGGGTGCAACCAGGTGCACAGTGCACAGAAGGTTGAGGATGCTCAAGGGATGGGATGCAAGACACTGAGTCCCCAGGGAAGAAGGAGCTCTCACCACTGAGTGGGAACAGGCTCAGGGGCAAAGACAAAGATTTCCAGTGGCTGAACTATGTGCACTTGATTCTAGACAATTTTTTATGGTGTTTTGTTTTAGGAATTTCTTTTAAAACAGACTAAGAGGTAATTGTCACATAGAGATGTTTTTTCTTTTACAAAAACTTAACAGTATTAAAGTTAAAATACTGACCCTCCCAATAAAATAAAATGAATTTAAATGAACCACTCCAGTTAAAAGTTATTCTTCAAAGTTATTATATACCTAAGATAATGCTGACCAAATCAACACCCACAGCCAGGCTTCTAGAATTTATAAATGCCGTACTTAGGTTAAGCACCACACTCAGTCAGACAGCCTCCCTCAGTAGGAGAAGTGTTTCTCATTTCTGACACTAGGGGGTTCCCTAGGATTTCCAAATTTACCTACTACCTTTAGTTGACTGTACAGAATGGATGCGGTCTTCTCAATTTTACTTTCTGATATAAAGAGAATTCTTAAACTGAAAGGACTTTTACACCATACTTAGAAAGATACTGAGTGATTCATGACATTTATTTAAAAATTATTTGTTGGTAGCAATTAGTGTAGAAACGAACATTTAAAATAAGAAAGTACAGGGGAATAATTTTTATTTTTTGGACAAAGTCCTCCGATGTAGCTGGGACAGATCTAGAGTTTATGATATAGATCAGGCTGGCCTTGAAGTAATAATCCTCTTGCCTCAATTTTCTGAATGCTGGGAAATAATGTTTTATGACATTTGGAACAGCTGTGTTAATAGTAAAATATATTAAACCAACAAAAACTCCAAGAAGCCATTGTTTCTTACCCTGGGCAAATAAACAATGTATCTTTTTCAAACTATACTAATAAGATGGAAAATTTACTAGAAATGTTATGTGGGATGGGGATACTTTCATTTTATGCAATAATCACTCATGAAAACCCACTGTGGTAAACATAAAGAGCTGGGCTAGCAAGAAGTTAACATTCCAATCATAAACTAGAAGGGTATTTTTTTCTCTGATGAAACATTTAAAATGATAATCCTGTAAAAAAATGGGATCTATTTAAAGCTCATTTATTTCCCAACTAAGGAGCAATTTCCCATCACTCAAAAATTCTAATACTTCCCCCCAAAGCCCTAGGGATAAACCAACTCATGTGTGTTCATTTAAAAAATGGTTTAAATAAACAGGTGAATCTGTTTTTAATAATTTCTATCCTGCCATCAATAAGACAGTCTCAGTTGCAAATAAATACAACCAACAGAATTTTTTTTAAAGCACACAAGGTCTCATATCATTTCCAAATTAGCCAATTAGCATGATGTTATTGGAGGAGCTAATAAACTCTAAAACGTGTTTAGAGTAGGAAATGTTTCCTTTGAGTCATCTAGAGCTCAGCTTGTATTCCACCTGTAACATAGCTACTACATTCTCCTTCTGTAGACAGGTGAAGTTCTACCTGAGCTGAGGAAAATTGTATTCAGTCCCCTTTGGAGTGAACTCAGATGCCGTATTAATATGAAACTTATTGATGTACACATATCTTTTAAATCACACATTCCTCATAGCTGTATGTACCAGCAAGGGTTCACTAGAGGAACGGAAACAACAGGATGGGAAAAATATGTAAAATTTATTGTCATTTACATTAAAAAGCAAAATCATTTGTGTTACATCTGAGAGACTCTGCACAAACTCATTCTTGAGGAGACCCCATTGTTATAGACAAAACTCACACAACTTATTGGACCTGGAAAGATAGAGCTGGTACTTATGTAGAACCTTTACCCCTATGTTTTAATGTCTTTGACATGGATGGTACTTGGCAGGCTACCAAAAGAGAAACATAAACACTAACTCAGTACCAAAGCATTTGATCTACAATACATCCTACCTGCAAGAAATGCTAGGGCAAAGGTGGCACAAAACTTGTGGGAGTAACCAACTAATGCCATTTAACTTAATGCCGACTCTACAACATAGAATCTCCCATACTCAAGAGTGCTTGAGTTATCAAGGACCAGAGACTACATAATCCAGATCCTTTGGGAAAACCAAATAGTACTGGTCTGAAAAAATAAAAAGCAACAATAAAAGGATTCCTAATGATTGATGCTCTGCTATACTCATAGATCTCTGCTTTATCTAGCCATCATCAGAGAACTTTCCTCCTATTGCAATGAGGAAGATACAGAGACCTACAGCCAGACATTATAAACAAACATACACACATACACTTTGGAATAAATATCTTTAAATGAGATATCTCTATTACCTCCCCACTCTAGGCTGAGGGAACCCTGTGGAAGATAAAATGGAAAAGAGTGTGAGGAACAGAGAAAATGAAGAATACAATGAAAAGAAGGCCTTTTATATAAACCGAGCAAAGCTTATATGGACTCACAGAGACTAAAGCAGCAAGCACAAGGTCTACATGGTTCTGCATCAGATCCTATGAATATTTGTTATAGCTTTCAGTTTAGTACTTTAAGGGACTTCTTAGTTTGTGAACAAATGAATCTCTGATTCTTGTGCCTGTGCTTGGGGCTCTTTTTCTTCTGTTGGTTTACTTGTCCATCTTTTATATGATAGTTTGTTTTATCTTATATTTCATTTTGTTAAAATATATTATCAAGGCCAGCCAATAGTGGCATATGCCTTTAATCCTAGTACTCAAAAATGCAGAGGCAGGTAGATCTCTGTCAGTTTGAGCTAGCCTGGTCTACAGAGTGACTTCCAGGACAGCCACAGCTGTTAATAGCAAAACCTTTTTGCAAAAAAGAGAAAGAAATAAAGAAAAAGAATTACTGAGACAAAAATCCTCTAAACATTTTAAATCCTTGGCAATAGATAACAAATATGATTGGCAGAAATTACACATTTTAGTATATAAACTGAAGCAATACAAAAGGTTCCAGGAATTTTTTTGTGGGAATCATTACAGAGTTCCTTATTAGGCAGAAATAAGCAGATAAAAATTTACAAGCATTTGTGTTAGCAATTAACTTTTTATTTTTATTTTTCCAGTTTTCTTTGTTGAATAAGTTTTTTATTAATGCACTTTTTTTTTTAAAGTAGTGGTTTGTCTCTGTTGGAAAGAACTAAATTTTTCATTTGGAAGTGGTTATCAATTGGAGATATGGTTAGGGATGGTGACTTATGCCTAATTCCACCTCTCAGCTCTTGGATCCTTTCTGACTTGAACCTGTATAGGCATTGTGCAAGCTGCCACAGTCTCTGTGAGTTCATATGTGCATATATTCTGTTGTATTTAGTAGACATTGTTTACTTGGTGTACTCCTTTTCCTGTGGTTCTTAAAATCTTTCAGCCTCCTTTCTGCATAGATACCTGATCCTTGAAGAAAAGGGTTTGATGAAGGCATCTCATTTAGGCCTGAGTGTTGCAAAGTTCTCACTCTGCACATTGTCCATTTGTGGGTCTTAATATTAGTTTCTATTCACTGTGAGAGGAAACTTCTTTGATGATGGCTGAGTGAGACACTGATGTGTGGATATAGGTAAATATTAGTAGGAGTCATTTTATTGTTACATTTCTTTAGCAGAACAAAGGACCATGACCTATATAGTTTCAGGTCTTGACTAGTTTAGCAGTGTCATGCATGGGTTCCATCTCATGAAGTGAGCCTTAAATCCATTCCGATAGTTGTGGGTTACCACCCTAACATTTGAGATACACCATTGTAGATCTCAGGGTTTGTACCTTGGTTGGTGTTTTCCTTTGTCCTTTGTTACCATGCAGAGTACCTTCTAAGACCACAAACACTAGTCAGGAGGGGTAAAGGTTCTAGGTAGCCAACAGCCTCACTTCTCTATGTTCAGTGAGTTGTGTACTTGTCTTCAGCAATGGGGCTTTACCATCAGTTTGTGAAGAGACAACAATAGCCTTGGCAATAGTTTGGGTTGTTTGGTGGTTTCCCTGTGGCCCCTTTGGCCAACAACTCAGTCAGATGAAACCCATCCCCAACAGTGGAGGCTTCATTTGGTGACAAGATAAGTTCAGTTGGGGCTCTGTCTTCCCTGATATTCAGTGATTTCATTCATATGGAATCCATTCCATACATACATTTCATATATGTATGTATTTTAATAAACTGTATTATTTTGTACAGCCCCTCAAATAGTCCTTAGTTTCATTTTTCCTTCCCTTCCCCCTCTCTTCTCATTGTCTTAATTTAATTCTCTCATTCCAGTCCTGCCTTATTCATCTATAACTATATATTCTGTTTTTCCTTCCTTTAGATATCCCTATCTCTACCTAATCCCTTAACCTATAATCAATTTCTGTACTTATATGGATAGTAGCCTACTTAGAAGACTTAATAGCTAATGTCCACATAAAAGTGAATACATGCCATATTTTTCTTTTTTGTGTCTGTGCTTCTAAACTCAGGATAATTTTTTCCTAGCTCCATACATTTACTACAAAATTTTATGATTTTTCTTTTTTAATGGCTGAGTAGTACCCATTGTGTAACTATACCACATTTTCTTTATCCGTCCTTTGTTGACAGATATATACGTCATTTACAATTTCTGGCTGTTATGAATATAATAGCAATGAACATGACTGAATAAGTGTCTCTGTAGTAGGTTGTAGTGTCCTTTGAATATATGTCCAAGAGTTGTATAGCTAGATCTTGGTAGATCTATTTTCATCTTCCTAAGGGACTGCCAATCTGATTTTCATAGTGGCTGTACAAAGTTGAATTCCCACCAACAATGGATTGATGTTTCCCATAGTCTGACTGCTGGCCAGCCTCAGTTGTCATTTGTTTATTGATCTTGAGTATTCTGACTGGTATAAGATAAAATTTCAAAGTAGTTTTGATTTTGAATTTTGCTAATAACTAAAAATGATGAACATGTCTTTTTTATTAATTAATAATTTTTTTAAAGATTTAAACACAATTGGCAAATTCTTAACCTAATTAAGCAAAAGAAGAAAGACCTACTTCAATAAAACTAGAAATTGAAAGACAAACATTATAATAGTTATGAATGAAATTCCAGAAAATCATGAGGACATACATTATAAATTTGTTTCGATAAATTGAAGATTCTGAAAAGACTAGTGAATTTTTAGATAGCAAAATTAAAACTAAATTCAATGAATGATTTTAACAAATGCATACATTGTAACCTGCTTGAAATACTAATAAAATACTCCATACTAAAAATAAAAAACAGCAATAACAGAAACAAACACATAAATATATGTACTTACTACAGAATTCTACTATAATTTAAAAAACTAAGACAAATACATATCATATAATTCCATAAAAGTTAAAAAATAAACAAAGCCTTTAAAAATTACAAAGCCAGTGAAACCCTGATATTAATCATAGTATTTCTTTTTTTCTTTATATATATATATATGTATATATACATACATTTAATATTAGGTGTTTTTACATCATACACCCCATAAACTCAGATATCAGACCTCTCAGAATCATGCCCACTCTTATGATCTCCCAATTTACAAAACCACCCATTTATGCTGCTCATTTGCTTACTGGAGCATAATTAAACTCCCTGTGACCAGACCATTAAAGAAAACAAGACTTTCCTCACCTACACCCCTGTCAGAGGCCATCAATACAGAAGTGAGACATTATGTCGTTTAGCTATGTTCTGGTCTTGAGTTCTTGTATGCAATGACATCTATCTCTTCATATATATATATATATATATGAAGATTAGCTTCTGTAAGGCCAAGGACACAGTCCATAAGACAAAATGACAGCCTACAAAATGGGAAATGATTTCTACCAACCCTACAAGTGACAGAAGATTATCTCTAAAATATATAGAGAACTCAAAAAACTAAAGCCCAAAACCCTTAATAACCCAATTAAAAAATGGGATTCAGGACTAAAAAGGGACTTCTTAGCAG